>JAVYIG010005834.1:10000-129008 GCA_035222895.1 Strongylocentrotus droebachiensis
ACATTTATGATATTTTTTAAGATAATTATAAATTACTTGATCAATAAAGATATGATACCAGACCCTTCCTGATTAACAATGCAGCTCTTATACTCTCACAGATACAGAAGATCGTATTCAATTCATGTTATGCTTATCTTATCTGCTGAATATTTCTGGATCATTATATATTTGTTTGTAACAAAGACTTGCTGACCCTAACCAGTATTTTTAGACTGATGTGAGTAACCCCTAATTAATCTAATAGTTTGATTGTTTGTAACAGAGACTTAGCATGATTACATCGATTCATTCAGTCGATCGGTCAAATGCAAATAAGCCCTTAATTAATAAAATAATATGATTGTATACACTTTGGTATTAAGAATATCGAGGGGTCACTTTGGTGCCTGGCAAAATGTCATAAGTATAAGTGCAAGAGGTAAAAAGTGTTATTTATATTCATAAATGAAAGATTAAAAATGACTGTTTATATTGTTTTCGCGCCCCGGATTAATCCCTTTCTACATCATATGCATTTAAATCTATTGATACAAAATCAAAAACATTAAAGAGTGTATTCATCTAAAATATGTACTTATATATATATAGAGAGAGAGAGATAGAGGGGGAGAGAGAGAAAGAGAGAGAGAGAGGGTGAGAAGAGAGAGAGAGGGGATGTTATACTCCCCGCTAACATAAGCAATTGCAGTAAACTATAGACAATTTGTATTTTTTGAAGACTTGATATTGGTCCATACTAAAAGCCTGAGATAAAAATCAGCTCTTTAGAATACATTTCAGGTAGAAAGAATATGTTAACACTGACATTCATGTACCTATATTCAATTTGATTTGTATAACATCAGTCTTTTGTTTGTAAAATGGACTTGCTGAAAAGCAGTTTTTTAGAATGATGTGAGTTTAGCATGACTACATCAATTTAATCAGCTAATCGGTCAAATTCAAGTAAGCCCTTAATTTATAATATAGTATAGTTGTTTGTAACAGAGACCTTGGCATGATTACATCAATCCAATCAGTCAATCGGTCAAGTGCAAGTAGGCCTTAACTAATATAATAATATGATTATATACACTTTGATATTTAGCCTATCCAGAAGAGAACCCATCTATCCATAAGAAATATGTAACTAATTCACTATATTCTTTTTCCGAGTTCCGTTGTCATATTCGTTATTTGTCCGTAAGTACGTTTCCTTGTGATCAATAATGGATTGGATTTCGCTCCACACTGTTGCTCTGTAATAAAGAAGAAAACAAAAATGAAAAAAACACACACACATAACATCAAAATTAGAAAGAAAATGCATATCATTTGTTATCAAAGTTTACCAATCACTTAACACAAATAACGTATGTACTGCTATAATGAATAAAACAAACCTCAACATTTAACCAGGCATCTAATGGAATCACGTTTAAAAGGTAAGGACATAAAACAGTGCACGTGGAACCTAAGTTGGACTTCGGTTTCGTGCAACGGGTGCACTGCATACCGCATGGTCTACTCACAAGTTGCTTGTATATTAACTGAGAGTGTTATAGTAATTTAAGTTTAAGTATTTACAGCAATATCTCTAAAGCATATATCTGGAATAAAGTAATACGACATGGAACTAGTAATCTATAAAACAATCTATGTTCTGTTGATTACTACACTTTAAAATAGACGGATTAAATGAGGGGTTAAAGAAAGGGGTTAAAGAAAGGACAAAAATGTTACATGACGAGCAATGTGAAATAACTTATTTTTACATGTATGTGTAAGGAATTTCAGTATATTAAGACTGGGAATGGTTCATTTTCCTGAGACAAAATGCAACAGTGAAGGTGTCGTGGTATAGTGGCTCATTCACTCGACTTTACATCCAAGGGTTTAGGGTTTGAATCCAAGCCAAGAAATAATGTCCTTTGGCTGTAATCAATTTACATTTACTAATCTCTACCCAGGTATTGAATGGGTACCAGGCATGATGTGAAAGTCACTGCAGTTTGCTAAGCATTGTGACTTTCTGTGAAATGACACTTGGCTGAAATACTAGCACCTCAGGAGTGGAGATGCATTGTGTGCTCGCAAGCCTGAATCCGATGACCGAGTTAATAATATAACAACAAGTGCTTAGAGACATATTGAATTTTGAGAATGCAGCTTTAAAAAACTTTCCAGAGTAACTTTCCTACTAATCTAAAGGGGTAACTTATACCAATCACGTATAGTATTTGACAGAAAGGAGTTGACATGTTTGGACATTTTCATTCGTCTACTCTGTATGCATCAAATGTCCACATACAGTGGGTGAAAAGGACACGCAAAAAAGCTGCCGAGAGAGCTCAGATTTCATGTCGAGCCTAAAAGTTGAAAATTGGCCAGCGACATTTGACAGGTGGCATACCGTATTACAATGACCCAGAGGCATCCATAAACTAGTATTTGACCAACTCGATTTCAGTTGGTCATAACATGGTGTATATTTGTTTTAAGTTTGCCCAACAAAGTAGTATTCGTAAAATTATGCCAAACTCAAATATAGTTGGCAAAACTCTTCTGATCAATGACACTGCGAATGCAGAGAATTGTCATATGCAAAGAATATTCTACATACCATTTCACTCCAAGCTACCACATAGGGAGTCCTGAAATTGCGATCTTCAAGAGGCTGTTGGCATAACGAACAATAAAAAATGACTATATTTGTTGTTTCTATCAACAACAAAATCTATAAATCATTAACACAAAAGGATACTGATGTAAAAACAGATAATCATGAGCCTATATGCATCATGAACAAAAAATCACACAACCTTTACGAGACCTGTTTACTAATTGTATGCATACTCTTTGAAAAAAAAAATTCTCTTGACTATTCAATAACTTGTCAGAGGGTTGTCCAACATAGACAGAGCTAATGTAAGCAAAGTGGATTCCATTATGCCATTATTAGCTATTCACATAGATTGCGTTCACATAGTGGTGAATGAAACGGCTGGTAATGCGGAGAAGAAACATTACAATAGGCCATTTTCGTAATGTAACCAAATTTAATGCATAAGTCTTTGTGAAGTGCCTCAATACAAAATTATTTCATTCACCTGATAAGCATAAAAGTATTTCAATAGACAGAATCTGAACTGCATATATTAGTTGTTGCCAGGTAGAACAAACTTTATGGCTTGACCTACCTAGCAACACTTAATATATGCAGTTTGCATTCTGACTATTGTAATGCTATTATTCTTATCAGGTTAATGAAATAATTTGTATCGAGGCACTTTACATAGAATTATGCATTAAATTTGGTTACATTACGAAAATGGCCTATCGAAGAAGTTACACCTGTCTATTCAATGTGATCATTCAGGCGTTTAAAACAAGGTTTTATTGCCCTTTGCGACCGACCCTCAAATTATTCCAAACTCAAATATAGTTGGCCAAACTCTCCTGATCAATGACACTGCGAATGCAGAGAATTGTCAAATGCAAAGAATCTTCTACATACCATTTCACTCCCATCTACCACATAGGGAGTCCTGAAATTGCGATCTTCATGAGGCTGTTGGCAAGACGAACAATACAAAATGACTTTATATTTGTTTGTTTTTTCAAACAAAATTCTATAAATCATTAACACAAAAGGATACTACAGTAGGTTTGCGGTTGTACCATGTGTGTGTGAGAGAGAGAGGTATGAGGAGTCCTGAACAGGACTCTGACTCGGTAATCTTTCTTGGAGGAGTGTAGTCCTGAAAAGGACTGTTTGTTATCTTTCTTGGCATATAGAAAAAAAAGGATACTGATGTAAAAACAGATAATTAAGAGCCTATATGCATCATGAACAAAAAAAATTACAAAAACAACATTCACTAGACCTGTTTACTAATTGTATGCATACTCTTTGAACAAAAATATTTCTCTTGACTATTCAATACCTTCTCAGAGGGTTGTCTAACATAGAAAGAGCTAAAGTAAGCAAAGTGGATTCCATTATGCCATAATTAGCTTTTCACATAGATTGCGTTCACGTAGCAGGCCCATTACCAGCCATTTCATGTACCTGCTACGTGAACGCATCCTATGTGAATAGCTAATAATGGCAGTTAGTAAACTGGTCTATTCAATGTGATCATTCAGGCGTTTAAAACAAGGTTTTATTTCCCTTTGCGACCGACCCAACAATCTATAAATCTGCATTCGGCTTTTTAATAAAAAAAAAAAATTTTTCGTTTTTTAGAGAAAAAAAAGGGATATATGCTTGTGTTTGTTTAAATGGTATAAAAATGCAGAAAATCATGAAATTGTTCCCAAATTGTCACTCGACTTCTGCCTACGGTTTCGAAATACCGCTAGCGTCAACAAGTAGACCACGACATCGTGTACGTGTATACAAAATGTACTGCACCAGCGAGAAACAGTCGAGATTCGGGCTACGTTCCCGGTTTTTAGTTATTTGGGCGACGGTCACTGTTTTGAGGGGGGGAAATCCGACCGACAGACCCATGTTCTGGCACTTAAAGGGGAGTACAACATTTGTTTTTTGTAGGACTAATAAAGCATTAAACACATGGATAAGGAAACTGTTTATACCAGCGCATCAGTTCCTCGCATTCGATCCAATGCTTGACCAAAAGCATACCAGCGTCCTTCAAAGGATTTGTACTCCACACAACCATTCAAATATTCGTTTCTGTAGAAGTCTCCATTTCGTCTACTCGGATCGTCATACCATTCTTCACTGAAGAAAACAAAATTGTTATATAATGTTTGTATAAGTGTAGAAATAACTAAATATGCTGAGACAGCAGATCATCAATGAGAACTCTGGTGGGCCAATTAAGTTGGTCACTGCATCTCAAAGAAAGGGATTTGTAGTTACATAGAGGCAGACAGTTTGATAGATAGATAGACAGGTACATATCTACATTTATCTATCCATCTATGTACCTATCTACCTATCATAGGTACATAGATAGATAGATAAATGTAGATATGTAGATAGAGGTATGCAAACATTATGTAGACAGATTGATATAAAGATAGGTAGAAAGGTAGGTAAATAGTTACATAGGTAGAGAGATATGAAGGTAAATGGGGTAAATGGAAATTACAGGCCCTCAGAAAGAACAGTATTCCAGCTGATAAGGCTAACCCGGGTAAACAATATCATTATTATTATTATACGTAGAGAGATAGATGGATAAACAGCATGAAGGTAGGTAGGTAGATAGGGAGATAAACATATATAGGCAGGTAGATAGATACATTTTTAAAGAAGTACATGTAGATGAAAGGACAGATAAATAAAGAGAAAAATTGTAAAATATGTGAAGTATCTTTATATTGAGAGGTGAAATGTATGATTCTTAGTGGAGTGAAACAATCACATGTACTCTCTGTACTGTTAAGAATATTACTAACAAAAAAGGATTTTTGTTAAAAATAGGTACTAAAGTATATTTTTGGTTTATTGAGTTCATTCACCAAAATTAACCTTTCTCAAATTAAAATATGAACCTTTTTTTGTAAAATTGTCTTGCTTTTTCCAAAAACGTTACTTTTTTCTCAAACATTTTCCGGGGAAGTTAACGAATATAGAATTGTTAAAGAATGTCCTTGAAAATTATCGTAGTATGGAGAATTTCTGACTATGATTCATACACAATCTCAATAAGAGTTATACCCCTCGGCAAAGCACCTCTAAATACATGTCAGGCAAGTACAAATTACATATAGATGTAGGTCTTATACTCTACTAAGTATTATTGAATTGTATTATGGCATTGCCACCATAGAATTGTCAACATAAACATACCATTTAATTTCATGTTTTGTCTGATTCAAGCTCTAGTAGAGCTATCTTCTTTCTATACTGTCAGATAAACTGAAATCATAGATGTGGTTGAGAAATAATAGCTTGGAACTTGCTCATTTGTAAATTTATTGTAATACTCACGCGAGCAACAATTTTGTTGCTTGATTTCGTCTGACAACTTGTATGAAAACGCAGCAGACACAGGTTATGAGGACGAGGACAGAACCAAAAACTCCGAGAGCAATACCAATGATTGCTCCATTCGACAATCCTTGAGGAGCTGGAAAAATGTTTCAAATATGCGATTATGAAAAACAAGAGCATAGAAATATGCATGTACATGTACGCAAAATTAGTGGTGATTGTGCAAAGAAAAGAGAGTACTCTCACATCTATTTCTTGTTATATTTTATATATAATCATATATATATATATATGCCAAGGGAGAATGAGTGAGAAGGAGCACATAAGCACTAAAACAACAGAATAACAACATGTATCGGAGTAAAAGTTTGTTATTATAACTACAATGATCGAACCATTGTCTGAACCAAATTTCTTTGAAGACCATTGATAATGACATCACACAACTTACCATTCTGGCAAAGGTCTCCTGTCAAACCAGCTGGGCAATTGCAAGGCTGTACAGATTGATCGGGCTGAACTGTTCATTTTAAAGATATATAAATGATTCAATTACTTCTGATATACACAGTAAAACAGTAAAAGAACAACAACTCCATAACTACTTTAATATGAACAAATAATAAATTGTACATGTGCTTCGACAGCTGTATTAGGTGTACCCTTTTTTAAATTGCCTAATTTATAGTATTCTAAGTATGAAATATAATAAAAGTAGAGCCATTCCTCCTACCTCTTTCGGTACCATTTTTGTTGGGCATCTCTTCACAGTTAACTGCACAGGAGTCACATGACTCGGACAATGTCGAACTTTATGTGCGCCAACTCTATGCCTCGGTATTGAAACATAACCATCTTTGGTTCGATCTTTTATGATGGCGTAATCGAAGATATCATAATTTGAAGCCTAAAATGGTTTGTCACAAACAAGTTTTTAAAAACAAACATTATTTGCTGTTTGTTGTAGGATTTCTTGAAAGCAACATCTTATTACTTGGGTGCGTCAGATGATCAAATACTAACTCCAGCCCTTAGTGATAGAGAGTTGATAAACAATTAATCTTATATATGATAATCCAAATAATATAGAACCATCAAATTAAAATCACAAACTATTTACAGTTGCAAGGCCATACTATTTTCTAATACCAAAATCATCTGAAATTGACGTATCGATTGTATCCATTGGCATTTCCTGTCATTTGCGAAAGTGGCTTTTAATTCATTGCAACCAACTGAAAGATACTCATTTCAAGTTACCCAGTACAAAAGCTAAATTATTTGTTTTGACAACTAAAAAGATAATGTTTTGTATGTGAAATACAATATCCTCTTGTAAGGTGTTTTAAGGGAAGAATGGCTGGTGAAAAAAGCCTGGATTTTACTCTTACCATTTGTACATACAGACGCTAACAAAAGAGTTTGACCATGAGCTGATAACATTTTATCAATGTTGGTAGACAAAGCAGAAAAACTCATGGCAAGCTCATCTAGTACGCTTTGGCTGGTAGCGGTAAGTTCCATTTGCACGTTACCGACTACACTACCTGGGCTGAATGACAGTACTATGCAATTAATATCACCGACAAGTTGAGAACCTAACTGTCCTTTTACATATTGACTGAACTGTTAAATGAGAAAGTACAAAAAACAATAATCAGAGTAAGCCTAGATTTATAGTGTAGGTCATCAAAATAGATGTATTTGTATTTATTTTTCATAGATAAAGTGCAGTTCCAGTCATGAAATGAGAAAAACTGTCTCAAATCAATAAAGAAAGGTTGATTATGTAGTACGCACAATTTAATGCATACTTCTAGGTTTTGGAATAATTTAAATGATCAGAAATAATAAAACAAATTAAAAATAAACATTATTAAGCTAAAGCAGTACAGTGTCTCTTTTTAGTGACATTTTCCTTTTGTTTTTAGATCCAGAATGCTAGGAAATACAAAATATACATGAGCACTAAAAGCACAAATCACACACAAATTGAGTCCAATATAGCACATTTTACCATATTCAAATTAGAGCGATTTTATAGGACCTAATCATTTTCAAATTTTTTCGTGTATTTTTTTTAATCTGTTAACTTAAAAGATGAACGGACGGACGTGCAAGTAGAACAAATAACGCCTTTCGCACCATCTTCAGAGGCGGAGGCATAAAAACAGATTACAAGTATATTCTCTCTTGTTTATAATGGATCTTCATGTAGCAAATTTTAGGGGGACCAACATTTTATTAGAAAGTTCCAGTAGACTACTGTACTTCCTGACATTTGTACGAACATCTTAATGTGATATATTTAGTGTGTATGCATGTAGTGTGCTGGATTTGCAAGCTGAATAGGCACCCACTTGTACATATTTACGTCTACTACAAAGTTGTTATCAATTGTATAGCATTTACTGGTGAAGAAAAACATACTTACAATGAAACAAAATCCAACGTCATATTCCATGTATATGGCCGATGACATATTTGTTAGTTCTGGTGTATAAGTCAGGGTTTGATCATTCAGACTTTCTCCTGTAATCTGCGCAGTCACTCGACTAGTGAACAGACCACTTGACAAAACTTGATAAAGATAGAGAGGATTTTAAAAATGGCATGAAGCCAAGTTATCTATAAATATTTCAATGTGTTTCCTCCATGAAAATACTCATTAATACATTTGCTTTATTATTTTCATCAAACAAGATTGTCAGCAGGAAATTGAAAGGGTAATGTGTGCAATGTATGCAGTACTAGCCTCGTTAGACATTTTATAAGGGATTGTATCAAGTTATTTCCATACATGTACAGTCAAAAACTAAATTATTCATACCCTTATTAATTTCTGTAATTTTGTTAAGTATTTGATAAATTGTGTTGTATCAATTACCGTTTCTCAAGGATGTTACATATCAAAGTTTATATCTAAAGGTATTCAACGAGACCCTAATTCCACTAATCCACCTTTCATTCATGAGCTAGGAAGAACACAAATGAATATTACATTTGTTAGGGGTATGAATAATTCAGTTGGTTACTGGTTAAAGGTTTGACCAATTAACATTAGATGAACAAAATTGCAAACATTTCACTAGATTGAACTGCCAAACCTCCTTGTCTGGTGTGGACTATTGTGAATACTTCTAAAAATAAGTTGTGTAGTTGATATACAATTTTGAAATATGTAAGTATGAAATCACAAGCCAAAAATAAATACAACTTTCTATTAGAATAATGAACAATGCCTTCATTAAATTCTGCGTGAAAGAGAATGAACTTGATATTTAAACTGTTTTTTGTTTGTCTTCCTGTCTTTCTTATTTCACAAAGTTGGTCTTGAAACCTAAATTATTTTTAATGGAAAAGGAAAAAAAGCTTGTATACAGACATACCATTGCAAGAAGTTTCATTCACTAGCATGAATCCATTGTTGCAGACACAGGTGTATGATCCATCCAAGTTGACACATCTTCCATTACTACAGAGACTCGAATCAATCGAACACTCATTAACATCTATTGGCAAAGTGGCAATATCAAAATATGAAACGATCTTATGAGTTACTTAAATAAAAACGAATATAAAATTAATAATGATAATAATGATAATAACAATAATAATAATGATGATGCTGATATTGGCAATGATTGTCATTAGCTTATTTCAAAGGTTGAGTTCAGGACATGCAACGGGATTGTGCAAGAATCTGAAAGCTATTGGGAAAACGTTTGTGACATTTTTTATGTCTTTGAGATCGCTGTATTATATCAAACGATAAAATAACACAAAAACAAACCTCTGGAACACTGTAATGTCCAGACTCTATCCCTAACGTAAATTACAAGAATGTTTTCAAACATTGCTTTACTCGTTGCAAACATATGAAATCAATGTAAACATGATGATATAGATATATATTTACATGTTTCTACGTCATCTGTCTCCACTCCCCAAAAATGAAGGAAACTATCACACTTTCCTTTTTATATGATGGTGAGAAAATGCTATGATTAACCTTACCCGTAACACACATATTCCCAGTATATTTGTAAAGCACTTAGAGACATTTGTATTAAGCGCTATATAAAAATTAAACATTATTATTATTATAGCCAGCAACACGGGCACAAGTGAAAGAGTCAATTCCTTCTGTACAAGTTTCTCCATTCGTACACGAATTGGAAGAACAATCGTCGATATCGAATGGTTGAATTGTGTACACAAAATAGAATTGAATAAATGCATGTATATACATTGGTAAATAGATACATTAATAAATGAATGAATAAATGAATAGGTGAATGAATGGGAAAATTAATATATAAATAACAAATGAACGAATATATGAATTAATAGTAAACTACATAATTTATTATAATCGTATGATCCAACTTCATCTCCAAAGAAGTTGGTGTAAAAATAATGTTTTCTGGCTGTTTAAAGAAATGAAAATATCTACTCTATCGTCTTCCTTAAGATATAAGTATTACAACAAAGACAAGATTTTCGGTGCAAAAAAATATATTTTAGACTAAAATTGCGTAGCTTTGAAATCACCCGTTCATGTTTATTTTAAAATGATCATAATATAAAAGTGAATTATCGTCCAATATGCCATCAATATTCTAGTGAATTCCTATTTCAACTAAATGAAACCAAATAAATATTTATTTATTCATTTCTTACTTGTAGTTTTATTCTAACAGAGTAGCATTTTCAGTTACGAATCTGCTTTCCACATTGGCCCTGTTGGCCTAGACAATAAAAGGATTAATTAATTGCTAAGTTCTATATTCATGTACCATACAAAATAAAAAAAAACATTTAAAGGAAACTGAATAATCAAACAGAATAATCTGTCAACAATAAAGATGAATTCAAACATTTTGTTGACAATAACACAACATTTTTTTTTTAATGGAATAAAACAAAACTAAGACTAAAGGACAAACGAGTAGACAAAAACGACAGAAAAAAAACACTCGAAACTAAAAATAACCATACTATTTCAGACTTACTGCTTTCAAGGTAATATGTCCCATTAGCAGACCAAAGAAAAATGAAAAGGTTAAATTCCAACGGCATTTGAAAGACAATAATAATTCAGAACTTCCCTCATAACGAAAGGGCTTGAACATGGCTTTTAGTGGGAAAATAATAACCATTAGTTGTCAAATCAATTTAAGTGATTGCAATCACCTAAGTAATAGTCTGATTTTCATACCCTTTTATCGGATGGTCGTCCATCTTGTGCTGCACAAAGATTCAATCAGTTTAATTTTGGCCATTACAAGTAGTGTGTTATTGATTCAGACAAATGCTCATGTACCTGTTACAGCTCATTTTATGTATGATATTACCAAAGAAATGAAGATGTCAGTTAGTAACTCAATAGTGTCTGACAGTGAAATCTAGAAGGTAAATAGGGTACCTTGCATAACTTGAATACTAGGCCAGTGGTAATGTATTAAAATGAGCCGGTGGCCGGTGGGAGACCGCTCGGGTATTGGTCGGTCACTGCCGGGTCGCTACGGTGCAGCACCCTCCCCGTGAAGGTAAATTCAAGCTGTACGTGGAATCCCTGACGCAGATTATGCCCTGGATGCTCGCCCTAGATCACACGCACTACTCCTGATGGCTTTCCGTACACATCCGTGACATGATAACTCTCGCTGTAAAACACCCAGATATACTAGCATAATCATGTCTGGAAATGTTGTGGTGCACAAAACCAGCAACAGAGTTTGAGGAACAGGCCATAAAGCAAAATAATGGTTCTGCTAATACAGGACATCATCACCATGACCAGCAACCTGGAGTGCAGGCAGCATTCCTGAGGGATGTTAAGGTACTTGTGACAGCTCTGAAAGAGATGGGGAATCTATTTCTAGAACAAAGTCAAGACCTACAGTCATTGACACAAGCCACATCATGGATACCCAAGTGGCTAAAACGTTGAGAAGGATTGAGATCCTCGGTAAGGAGCAGTACACAAAGTTTATGAGAGAAAGGCTAGAGCAGTGCACACCACCTGTCACACAAACACTTCATAAGTACAAGTTGCCACTTTTCAGTTGGCAGCTGGCCAAGGTTATTTCAAAACAGAAGGCACAACTCGCAGCACTTAAGAGTGACTGTGGTCTCTTTTTGAGGCTGTACATCTCGTGTCAGACACGGGGTGGAGACATGGACAATTTCTTCTCCCATGAAAAGCAGGCAGCCCCGCCAGCTCTGTTAACTGGATGTAAAATGCGGTTCGGAGTTAAAGCAGATCTACTTCGCTGCCTGAAATCAAATGTACTCGAAAACAATAGTGCACCTGTGGCCCAAGCAACAATTCTTGATGGTGCAGCTGTGATTCAAATGCTCAATCCTGGAACATCAAGAACATTTCAAGAGTATGGAGAAAGAGTGTTTGCCCCATACATCTTTGCTTAACTCGAGAAAAGCATCCGCATCGACCTGGTCTAGGGTGTATACGTACCTGCTAGCCTGAAAGCCTCAACAAGACAGAAACGGGGAGCTGGAAGGACTTCCTTCGAGTCAATGA
The DNA here is from genome assembly GCA_035222895.1 of Strongylocentrotus droebachiensis. Classification (NCBI taxonomy): domain Eukaryota; kingdom Metazoa; phylum Echinodermata; class Echinoidea; order Camarodonta; family Strongylocentrotidae; genus Strongylocentrotus; species Strongylocentrotus droebachiensis. Next base: position 22,501 of record JAVYIG010005834.1, read on the forward strand.
GAACAAAACCGAATTGTTTGATTTCCTGTCACGCGAAGCCGTTCGTCTTCCTCTACCAGAGGACAAGGAACTTTATGCAACAGATGGATCGAAATGGAGTACTCTGCTCTCCTGTTGAGTCACACCTGGCAGGCATTGCCCCATGCTCGCACAAGGAGGCTGGTACTCGTCTACTTCTGCATGTCGCAGATGCTGTGCTAAAAGGGTGTAAAAGGGTAGCTATATATGTACCGTTGATACCGATCTGGTTGTACTGGTCGTGGCTTCATTCAACAAGACAGCTCCTGATGAGCTGTGGGTCGCTTTTGGTGTTGGTTCAAGCTTTCGGTACATGGCTGTTCACAAAATGGATGCCACCATGAGTCCGACACCGTCTATGACTCTCCCTGTCTTCCATGCGTTCACCGGGTGTGACACTGTTTCTGCATTCGCTGGCAGAGGAAAGAAACTTGGAAGTCTTTCTCATTGGTGAACGATGCTTTCAGTGTACCCCTGTGCATGCCAAGTGAGGTCAGTGAAGGATCAATGTTACTGCTAGAGCGTTGTGTGGTGCTGATGTACGACTGAACCAGTAAGAGCATGAAATTGAATGATGCCAGGAAACAGCTCTTCGCACAAAAGTCTAGAAACCTGGAGAACTTTCCTTCAACTCAGGCAGCACTCAAGCAGCACATCAAGCGCACTTGCTACCGGGCCAACTGTTGGAACCAAACAGTTGGCCAAGAATCCAGAGATGCGAGAGCCATATCACTGGGCTCGACAAACGAAACAACTGGGTGGCAGCCTCTTTGGACCACTCTCGTGCCATAAATTGATCCACTGTCGCTGCAAGGAGGGGTGCACTGGATGCTGCAAATGTGTCAAAGCTGAACTCAAGTGCACCACATTGTGCATTTGTTCTGGAGACTGTTAATTTTTCATTGTTACCATTAGAATATTCATAAGTTGTGGACAGTGCTAAATGTACGAGGATATATATAGCTGTGGTAAGGAACAGGTTTTTAGGTCATATTTGGAATAGCTGTTTGGGTCTTCTGGGCCCAATTCATAAAGCGGCTTACCGGTAAGCAAAGTGTTGTGCTAACTGTAGCAGAAAGATTTACTTAAGCAGGTTAGCAAGAAAACAAGGCGTCCACCTTGCGCGTTCACAATGGATTTGCATTGTTACATAATTCATTTTCGTGCGGTAAGCACCTTAAGGTAAGCCAGCATTTTGTTGTGCTTACGGTTAGCAGCGCTATGAATTTGAAACTCGTACGTATGCACAGAATCGGCCGTTAAGCAGCGCTTTGAAATTTGGGTCTTTTTTTTTTATTATTTTTAAAAATAATGACTCCTTAAGTGTCAAAATAGAGGCTTTTCTTTTAAAATCACCTTTTTTTGGCCTAATTTGACTTGACCTAAATGCAAATCCATGAGTTCTCACGATCTCAAAAGTATTACCAAATGAATTGGCATCCCCAATTTAGTTGGAGATTACACCTTAAACGTGTTTTTTTTGGACTATTTGGTTCAAAAATTAAGCGTGTTTGTACATTAGACCATGCGGACTGGCGGCCGTTTTGTATTTGACCTCTCAGGGTCATCAGAGGTCAAATCTGACTTCCCTCCACATCTGAAAATATATATTATGGTGAAAGCTAACTATGTTAGAAGTTTCATGCTTTTCTAAATTTTCTTGCTAAGCCGCTGCACTATAAATATTGTTGATTGATTGATTGATTGATTCGAATTTATTCATTCCATATATCAATCGTTCGCACAATAAAGAACATAAGTTACAAAGTAACTTAAAAATTATGGAATGAAACAGGAACCTACTGGAAAGCATAGTTTGTTTTAGTAGGCTCCCAAGAATAAATATAATATGAACATCATTTTCATAAGTCATTTTTTAAGTGTCTTAATAATCACAGTAAAATAGATATGATATAATAACACATTGTCATAAACCCTTTTAAAGTATCTAAATAATCGAAATATACAAAAATAACAAAATTACAGCTGAAAAAAGGACACAGGAAACTGACATAATAAGATAAGACGAGACATGACAAAACAATTCATAATAGGACAAGATAAACAAGATATGAAAGAACAAGACAAAACAAGACAAAAACAAAGCTGCACACTACATTAGAAAAAAAAAAGAGAGAGAGAGAGAGAGAGTGTGTGTGAAACAGGGAAGATATAAAGATATAAATATTATTTATCGGGTGTGACAAATGTTCAAGCTGCTGACAGAGGCACTAACCACATGACATTCATAAAACCCAAATCCTTGAAAGTACTTTAGCGTGTCTAGCTTTTTATTCCCCAAACGAACTTAACCTGACCTGGTGTAGTGACCGGTGTCGTTTTTGGGGTTGTTCCCAGTGTTGTTCTTGAGGGAAACAAATTAAACGTTAAACGCATTACTCAAGAACTATACACCTTTATTTCAGATTTCTGCCCATAATTTTACATGGTTTTCAGAAGCTGTTTTGCATTGGGAATGTTATATAACAAGTGTGACAATTGTTTAAAGCTGCTGAAAGAGGCAATAAGCACATGACATTCAGAAAACCCAAATCGTTGAAAGTACTTTATTCTATCTAGCTTTAAAACCCAAACATACTCGACCTAACCTGGTGTTGTGCCTGGTGTAGTACCTGGTGTGGTGCCCGGTGTTGTTCCCAGTGTTGTTCCAGTTGTTGTAGCTGGCGTTGTTACAGGTGTTGTTCCAGTTTTTGTTACAGATTTTGTTCCTGGCGTTGTTCCTGGGGTTGTTCCTAGTCTTGTTCCTGAGGGGAAAATGAAATATTGTACACATTGCTAAAGAACTATACACCTATATTAAAGATTTCTGCGCTGGAAGCTGAAGAGCTTGCAAATAGCATAAGGGATGAACTGAACAGAGCCCTGGAGAGTGACACTTTGATAAATAAGCTGGTGAGTGTACTTAAGAAAACTTTGATAGAAGAAATTACACCAATGATTACGAAGAAAGTTTCAGAAAACTTACGCGAATATATTGACTTTGAATTGCAGGCGAGAGACACTCAAATAACTGTTTTAGAAACAAAGATGCAATCGTTATTAGATCAACAGGATGAGTCGGAACAATACTCTAGAAGGAATTCCTTGATATTCAACGGAATAAAAGAGGAATTGAACGAAAACACTAACGAAACTATCATCAAAATGTGTGCCGAGAAGTTAGACATTGCTTTAGATGCCAGAGAAATTGACAGAAGCCATAGATTGGGTCAGAGTAAAGAGAAGAGAAATAGAGGTGTGATTGTAAAGTTCACAAATTACCATGTAAGAGAGAAAATCTACAGAAACAGGAGAAAATTGCGTCACTGTCAGGATGAGGCAATCTATATCCATGAAAGTCTGACAAGAAGACGAACGGAGCTTTTCTGGAAGGTGAAAACGAAGTACAGGGAACAGGTTGAGGCTTTATGGACCCAAGATGGCCGCATCCTCGCCATATCAAAACAAACGAAAAAGCGAATCACCATGACGACGGAAGGTGACCTACACAAATTGAGCAAAGCTTAATTCTTCTTCATTAGCCATCATCCTACAAGAATGAACTAAGCGCTCGTCTTAACGCTAAGCGGATCCTCTCTATTATTCAGTTAGCCCCTCCTCTTTTGTTGGAGGAGAGCTTTTTAAGTGGCCCGAAGTTCATGCCTGTGTAATGATATGCCAACTAAATTGGAGCTTTCGCAATGTGTGTGTATAGACGTAATCTTCGTATTGACAGATCCTGGGTGTATAGCTAGTCTGTGGTTCACGCATCACTAAACCTGGGGAAGAATACAGTGACCCACTCGTCAAGTAACAATGGAACTAATCCGACCAACGAGCTCTACAGATAGCTCTCGACGAACGGGTCAGTGCTTCGAATGACAACCAACTAACGATTGAAAATACCGGACAAACTCTCTTTTTCACGCCACTCACCATGCACTGCTATAAGTGAATTAATTCTTTGCAGATACAATGAGACATGGTCTACGATCGATTGATTTCCTTATTTCTAACCGATCTTTTAAAAGTAAATTGAAGAACTCGAACTGACTGTATTTTTTTTTTTTTTTTTTTTTTTTTTTTTTTAATTAAATATTGTATCTTTTTTTTTAAATTGTAATTTGAACTGTTTACGTATGGTCTTTAACGTCTACAATTACCCATGTGCCTGTTGTACGAAACCTGTTAAAAATAATCAAAAGGGATTGAAGTGTACTCAATGTAACCAATGGCTTCACATCATTTGTGCTGGTATTTCCTCCCAAATCTATGATGATCCGTCAGAGGATTTCTTTGGCTGGCAATGCAACATTTGTATTCTTAAGGAATTACCTTTCTATAATGAATTGGGTCTTTCCATTATTCCAGAGTTAAATAATGTCCATGTTAAAGCATATAGCACAAGAATGGACACCTCTAGGGGTTTACACTACCATGAATTGCAAGGTAATGGTCTTAAGATTGCTCAATTAAATGTTAATAGTCTTCTCAAACATATTGAAGAAGTAAGGACATTTGTAAAATCAAATAACATTCAGGTTTTTGCTGTAAATGAAACCAAAATAGATGCATCTATTTATGATGATGAAGTCATGATTGACAATTTTAACTTGGTTCGCAAAGACAGAAATAGACAGGGAGGCGGGGTCGCCATATATCTTCACAAATCTCTACATTTTGAGAAACTAACGCATGAAACCTTAGATGATTTAGAAGCAATTGTAATAAAGGTGTATCTTAAGCTTGCAAAACCCCTTGTCATATCAACTTGGTATAGACCGCCCTCTTCAGACGTTGGAATCTTTAATTTATATGAGCTGTTTCTTAGCTTTATTGACATAACGAACTGTGACACCATTTTAGTAGGAGATGTAAACTGTGACCTACTGGCCAAACCTTTATCGAGTATGAGTAAGAAATATATGGATATCAATGATATGTATTCTCTAGTTCAAGTTAACACAAATGAAGCAACCAGAATTACAAATGCTTCTGCTACATTGATTGATCATCTCTTAACTAATAACTCCCCAAACGTAAAGAGTTATGGAGTACTTCATAATGGAATGAGTGACCATTCTATTAGTTTTTTAATTTGGAATGCCAATGTTTCATCACACCCCAGATTTATTAACTTTAGAAGTTGCAGCAAACTTAATGGTAATGAGTTTAGAAATGATATTCGCAACCAGAAATGGGAGTATATAAACCAGTGCAATTCAATTGATGAAGCTGTTGAATTATGGCAAAATCTGTTGTTACAAGTTGTTGACAAACACATGCCATATCGTTCAAAAAGAATAAGTACTAGGGGCTCTCCGTGGATGAATGCAGGTATTTATAAACTCATGAAAAAGCGTGACAAACTGAAACGGAGAGCGTGTAAACTTAAAGATGAAAAACTCATGGGTGAATATAGAGTACTACGTAATAAAGTTACTACTGATGTAAGAAAAGCAAAGAGAAAATACTACTCTGATAAATTTTCACTTTCTAGTGCAAATCCAAAACAGACTTGGAAGACATTAAAATCTATCATTCCAAATAAGAAACGTGACACGCCAATAGTTGCGCTTAATTCAGAAAGTAATGTTGATACTGCTAATCTTTTTAATACCTTCTTTGCTGAAGTAGGAAGTAATTTAGCAAAAGAAATTCCTGATACGCCTCTCCCTATAGAAAACAATATACCATTAATTAAGAGTTTTGAGTTTACCCCTGTAACCGAAAATGATGTGTTGGGAGTTATAAACAAATTGAAAAATACTAAATCTGTAGGTGTAGATTAAATATCAGTTTTTGTTTTAAAAGCATGTGCTACCGAGATATCACAGAGTATTGCCAACCTGATCAACCGCTCTTTGTTGAGCGGTAAATTTCCTCAACAATGGAAAAGGTCCAAGATCATCCCAATTCACAAAAGTGGCGATAAGAGTTCTCCTTCAAATTATCGGCCCATCTCAATTTTGCCCTGTGTATCTAAAATACTGGAACGGGTTGTCCAAAGACAAGTTTTGGAGTTTCTACATGAGAACAATATCTTGTCAGCCGCCCAATCAGGTTTCAGGCCACGTCACTCAACTAGTACCACTCTCCTAAAAGTAACTGATGACTGGCTTCACGCCACTGATAAGAAAGAGTATACGGGGGTTGTATTTGTGGACTTAAGAAAGGCCTTCGATACTGTGAATTGTGATATTCTTATCAAGAAACTCAATAACATAGGAATTTCTGGCACTCCATGTTCATGGTTTAAAAGCTACATGTCAGACAGAGTCAGTAGGACACTTATTAATGCAGAGCTTTCTTTCGAATCAGTTATTGAGTGTGGTGTGCCACAAGGTTCCCTTCTAGGGCCACTGCTCTTCATCGTATATATAAATGATTTAGTAAAATGTATAAAAACCTGTCAAGTTCAGTTGTATGCTGATGATACTGTTTTATACTTCTCACTTCCTTCTATAGATAGAATTGAATTAGCTTTGAACTCAGACCTAGACAATATGTATTACTGGATGTGCCAAAACAAATTAAGTGTCAACTGTCAAAAAACAGTTTGTATGCTCATTGGAAGCAACCACATGATATCTAAAAAGAATGTACTCCGAGTTTCATTGAATGACATCTCCATAGATCAAGTTCATCATGTCAAGTACCTTGGCGTCTTAGTTGATGAAAAGTTAAACTGGAATTTACATATAGACAATATGTTGAAGAAAATTGGTCAAATGGTAGGCTTTCTAGGAAGACTAAGGTGATTCCTAAGTGAATCGGTACTGAAATTAATATATAGCTCACTGATCCTTCCGTATTTTGATTATGGTGATGTTATTTACAGTGCAGCTTTCAGGAAATATACAGATCGCCTTCAAAAATTGCAAAACAGGGCAGGCCGGATTATACTTAAAATAAAACCTGAATCTCATATCTCTGTTTTGGAAATGCATAACGCTCTTAATTGGCAACTGTTGGACAAAAGAAGAAATCATCATTCCCTTGTTCTTATGTATAAAATAATGAATAATCTAACCCCCGAGTATTTAAGAAATGAATTTGAGTTGAGAACCCATTCCTACCCTTCCCGAACTGAAGCTCAAATAAAATTACCCAAACCGAGAACAAATTACCTCAAAAGATCATTCAAGTATAGAAACGCAAAGGCCTACAACACACTTCCTCCTCATATCAAATCGTCCCCTAGTGTTAATACATTCAAATCTAAGATTGCAGAACTGTTACAGTAGCACATGGTCCCCCCCTCATTATCTTGTTATGATTACTTTTTTTTTATTAAATGTTTTTTTTTTTTTTTTTTTTTTTTTTTTTTTTTTAATCCCTTTATTTTATATTACTTCTTTTTGTTTTTCTTTCTTCAAAATGTATTTACTGTTGTTCATATATGTATTTGTGTTTCTGTTTTGTAATTGTTTCGGACCCCACGGAAGACCAGCTTTCCCATGTCGGGTTAGCTGAATGTGGGCTATCCACCGTATTTTATGCATTTTTACTATGTTTTTATACGGAAATAAATACTACTACTACTACTACTACTACTGTGACAAATACCTGAAGCTGCTTACAGAGGCAGTAACCACTTGACACTCCTAGAATCCAAATTATTGAAAGTACTATAGTTTGTTTAGTTTTAAACCCCTAAACAAAACTTGACCTAACCTGGTGTTGTGCCTGGTGTAGTACCTGGTGTGGTTACCGGTGTTGTGCCAGGTGTTGTTCCAGGAGTTTTTCCGAAGGTTGCTCCTGCCGTTGTTACTGATGTTGTTCCGGGTGTTGTTCCAGGTGTTGTGCCAGGTGTTGTTTCTGTCGTTGTTCCTGTGGTTGTTCGCAGTGTTGTTCCTGAAGGATAATTTAATGTTATGCCAATTACTAAAGAACTATATACTCATGTTCAAGATTCCTGCGCATCATTTTACATATTTATCAGAAGCTGTTTGGCATTGGACATGATACTGTGACAAATACCTCAAGCTGCTTACAGAGGCAATAACCACTTGATACTCCGAGAACACAAATTATTGAAAGTATTATAGTGTGTTTGATTTTAAACCCCTAAACAAAACTTGACCTAACCTGATGTTGTGCCTGGTCTGGCCGGGTGGTTGAAGATCTAACAAACTGCTATCGTAGTGCCGTAGACGAGTACAGCCAGCGACATGCACGGGTGGGAGGACTGCAGATATGTTCACTACATTCAGCAGTTGCTTCCGCTACTGACAACACGCCTTGCCAGCGCGTCAGTATATGGCAAAAAAACCCTCATGACAATTATGGAAAGACAACTTAAAGGCCCACTGCACTACTGGTAGCTACTTGCGCCCTCTGTATAACAAACAATGCCTAATCGGTGACCATTGGTCCCCCATGATCCTCTTTTTCTTATGTTAACTGAGAGCTGAGTTGATGAGATAACCACCTGTCCAGTGACCTTGCAGAGCGGTCTAATCCCTCCTGTAAACTACGGCAGATAAGCTTTAAAGGAGTCCGTAAAGCCCATGGCCGTAACGGGCGCAACACTCAGAGTTGCAAATTGACCAGTAAACGCATTGAAGAGGTTTCTTTTGATGAAGTTTTGCAGTCAAAGCCAAATGGAAGCTGTAAGATGGAGGGATGCAATAAAACTGGTCAAAAATCTGAACTAAATATTTGTACATACAATGTTAGAACCTTGAGAACCGAGGAAAGTTTAGAAAGTTTGTTGGATGAACTAGAGGGATTCAAATGGGACGTCATCGGGCTTGCTGAAACGAAGAGACAAGGAGAAGGATTGGCAGAACTTTAAGGAGGCACATGGCTCTACAACAAGGGAAAAACAGAGGATGACAAAAATGCAAAAGGAATTGGATTTCTAATCCATAACAAATTTAAGGACTATGTGAAAAAAGTTAAAAGCTATTCAAACAGGGTAGTAGCCATGAAAATACAATTGACGGGAAAGGATGAAATGTGCATCATACAAGTTTATGCGCCCACAAGTGATTATGATGATATAACAGTCGAGGAATTATATGAAGATATCAATAAGGCCATTACAGACGATTCGGGGACCTCCACAGTACTTATGGGTGACTTCAACGCGAAAATCGGACAACGTGAAAAAGGGGAAGAAAATATCATGGGATCATCCAGCTACGGAGAAAGAAACAGGAGAGGTGAAAGGACGATAGAATTTGCAATGGAACATAAACTTAAAGTGACCAATACATACTTTAAGAAACACAAGAGTCGTTACTGGACCTGGGAGAGTCCAAATGGAGTTACTAAAAACCAGATAGATTTCATACTTAGTAACCAGCGAGGGATAGTCAAGAACTGTGAAGTCATCACCAATGTAGATATTGCAAGTGATCATAGAATGGTCAGAGTCAATAAGCATCAACAAGAAACTAGCCAGGCTTAGATTCATTCAAAATAATAGGAAGACACGGGTTAACAACATTGAGATTGAGATTGAGATTGAAAAGGTTTTATTGATTGCACTTCGCAGCCAGATGGCTGAATTATGAACAATTTACATTGGCAATGAATTATAATACATACAAATGTGGTTGACATTGTCACAAAGTATAATATACAGTATATAACAAAATTCATAACAAAGTTCATAACTAATATGACTAAGGCAATAACAGGCAAATTAATTCACGTTTAAAATATATTTTGTGAGGTGACACAAGAGTAGGTCAAAGGATGAGCAAGCAGGCCCTTTGCTCTTCAATACACGCTCTCATTCCTATACACGCTCCTATTCTCACTCCTGTACCTTGGACACTCTCATAAAAACTCACATTTACACTCTTATACACACTCCCATTCACACTCCCATACACTAGCTAACGGTCTGCTCGCTCATCCCTGGACCTCTCTTGTGTCAAGGAGTGTCGGGTATTTAAAAAAAATAAACAACAAAACAAGTAAGCTCCTTCCCGACTTTCGTAAATTGGGGAGAAAAAGGCAAATGAATTAAAAACTTGAACACCATTTGATCTGAATTGCCATGTCATGATTGCTACAAAACCTTATCACTATTTAATATACATTTTAAAAAGATGTTACAAGTAATTATGGAAGCATATAATTTAAAATTTAAAATGCGGAATGTAAAATGTAAAAATGTAAAAATGTAAAAAAATGTAGCTGAAGGAAAAGAGAGAAGAATTCCAACTAAAGCTTCACAACCGCTTTGATGGATTAGAGTTGGAGGATATGGACATTGATGAGCGATGCGATATGGTGACATCAGCAATGCTAGAAGAAGCCAAATCTGTAGCCCCAACTGAGAAAAGAATGATAGTAAGATCGGAAGAAGACAAAGAAATAGAGGAACTAGATCAAAGAAGACAAAGAAATAGAGGAACTAGATCAAAGAAGAAAGGAATTACGACTGAAAGAATCCAAGACAACAACAGAAAAAGTGGAGTATGCAGAAATAGTCAAATTGGTGAAAAAGAAACGACGCCAATGGAAAGCGGAAGGGGACCAAAAACAATACAAAAGATGGCAAGCAAAAAGTCTAGAATGAGTAAATTGAAGCAAAAAGATGGAGATATAACTTCTGACAGATCGGAACTACTAGAAATATGCGCCGATTTCTACCAGGAACTTTATGGTTCAACGAAAAATCAGTCAAAGGATCATATAAATATCTCATCCACAAAATCAGACATACCGCCAATACTACAGAGAGAAGTTGATGAAGCTGTAAACAGTATGAAGGACATAAGGCACCGGGAAATGATGAAATAACAAGTGATATTATCAAACATGGAGGGGAGGAGACAATCACACAGTTAATGAAACTATTCAACCAGAAATTGGAAGAGCAACAGATTCCAACCACTTGGAAAGAGGCAAAAATAATTCTTTTATACAAGAAAGGTGACAAAGCTGATGTAAATTGCCCTATCAGCCTTCTATCTCATCTGTACAAGATCTTCACCAAAGTAATCCAAAATAGAATCAAAGATATATTGGACACAAATCAATCCAGAGAACAAGCAGGGTTTACAGCTGGATTCTCAACAACAGACCACCTACAAGCTATAAATCAACTAATTGAGAAAGCAAATGAGTACCAACTTCAATTATGCCTCGGATTCGTAGACTACCAGAAGGCGTTTGATTCCATCGAAGACACAGACATGTTTGATGCCCTACGAAAGATTAACATTGAAGAAGGGTATGTGCGCATCCTGGAAGATATTTACACCAACGCAGTAGCCAGAATTCACATTGATAATGATGTTTCAAGGGAGGTCAAGATCCAGAGGGGAGTCCGACAGGGAGACACATTATCTCCAACAATATTCACAGCCACTATAGAGGAAGTATTTAAAAAGTCGCATTTAAATGGAGGAATAAACATTGATGGGGAAACGCTTACTGATCTAAGATTCGCTGATGATGTGGCCTTGATCTCAACATCAACCAAAGACTTGGAAGACCAGCTGAAAGGTCTCAACAGGGAGAGCAAACGTATTGGCCTAACTATGCACAAAGAGAAAACTAAAATATATGACTAACTTTGACACTGATGAAAACATCGAGATAGAAGGTCAAACGATAGAGAGAATGAGCAGTTACAAGTATCTGGGACAAACTTTGAAAATGGAGGACACCACAAAAGAAGAAGTTATGATGAGAGTAAAAGCAGGATGGATGAACTTTGGAAGATACAAAGACATGTTGACCGATAAAAACATACCCATGTCACTAAGAAGAAGAATGTTCAACCAATGCATTCTAACAACTATGACATATGGATCAGAAACATGGTTATTGACAAAGGATCTAGAACAGAAGCTTTTGACTACTCAACGAGCTATGGAGAGAAAGATGTCGCATTTATCTCTGCGAGACAAAATCAACCACAACCAAGTCATACGCCAAAAACAAAGGTTAAAGACATCATGGAGAAAGTCAAAGAATCGAAGTGGAGATGGGCTGGGCATGTAGCAAGACTTCAGGACAATAGATGGACAAATCGTTTAACAGAATGGCAACCAAGGGTGGGAAAGAGAAGAAGAGGAAGGCAGAAGAGAAGATGGAGAGATGACCTAACATCATACATGGGAACGGCCGCTTGGACTAGGACAGCTAGAGAAAGAAGAGAATGGAAATTTCATGAGGAGGGCTTTTTCCAACGTCTGGATGAACTATAGCCTGATAGATAGATAGATGTTGTGCCTGGTGTAGTACCTGGTGTGGTTTCCGGTGTTGTGCCAGGTGTTGTTCCTGATGTTGTTCCTGTGGTTGTTCCAAGTGTTGTTCCTGAGGGATAATTTAATGTTATACAAATTACTAAAGAACTATATACTTATGTTCAAGATTCCTGCGCATCATTTTACATAGTTATCAGAAGCTGTTTGGCATTGGACATGATACTGTGACAAATACCTCAAGCTGCTTACAGAGGCAATAACCACTTGACACTCCGAGAACCTAAATTATTGAAAGTACTATAGTGTGTTTGATTTTAAACCCCTTAACACAACTTGAACTAACCTGGTGTTGTGCCTGGTGTAGTACCTGGTGTGGTTCCCGGTGTTGTGCCAGGTGTTGTTCCAGATGTTGTTTCAGGTGTTGTAGATGATGTTGTCACAGGTGTTGTTCCAGGTGTTGTTCCAGGGGTTGTTCCAGGTGTTGTTCCAATGGTTGTTCCCAGTGTTGTTCCTGAGGGATAAATTTAATGTTATACAGTAGGTTTGCGGTTGCACCATGTGTGAGAGAGAGAGAGGTTTGAGGAGTCCTGAAAAGGACTCTGACTCGGTAATCTTTCTTGGAGGAGTGTAGTCCTGAAAAGGACTGTTTGTTATCTTTCTTAGCATATAGTTCTCAGGAGAACTATAGCGCTTGGAGAGGATGAGTGGCTCGACGTTTCGAACAGGTTGACTATCCGTCGTCAGGAGTGGAGAATGGCTGGCGTTAAATGTTATACGAATTACTATGGAACTATATACCTACATACAGATTTTTGCACTTAATTTAACATGGTTAGCAGCAGTTTTTTGGCATTGGACATGGCATTAATCAGGTGTGACTAATACTTAAAGCTGCTAACAGAGGCAAAAACCAGACGACTTTCCGTCGTAACCGGATCCTTAAAAGTACAATAGTATGTCTAGATTCATACCCTAAACAAAACTTGACCTAACCGTGTAATGTACCTGATGTAGTACCTGTTGTAGTACCTGGTGTAGTTCCCAGAGTTGTTCCCGGTGTTGTAGCTTGCGTTGTTACAAGTGTTGTCAAAGGAGTTGTTCCAAATATTGTTCCTGACGTTGTTCCCGAGGTTGTTCCCAGTGTTGTTCCTGAGGGATAAATGTAATGTTATTCAAATTACTAAAGAACTATATACTTATGTTCAAGATTCCTGCGCGTCATTTTACATAGTTATTAGAAGCTGTTTGGCATTGGAGATGATACTGTGACAAATACCTCAAGCTGCTTACAGAGGCAATAACCACTTGACACTCCGAGAACCTATATTATTGAAAGTACTATAGTGTGTTTGATTTTAAACCCCTAAACACAACTTGAACTAACCTGGTGTTGTGCCTGGTGTAGTACCTGGTGTGGTTCCCGGTGTTGTGCCAGGTGTTGTTCCAGATGTTGTTTCAGGTGTTGTGAATGACGTTGTCACAGGTGTTGTTCCAGGTGTTGTTCCAGGGGTTGTTCCAGGTGTTGTTCCAATGGTTGTTCCCAGTGTTGTTCCTGAGGGATAAATTTAATGTTATACGAATTACTATAGAACTATATACCTACATACAGATTTTTGCACTTAATTTAACATGGTTAGCAGCAGTTTTTTGGCATTGGACATGGCATTAATCAGGTGTGACTAATACTTAAAGCTGCTAACAGAGGCAAAAACCAGACGACTTTCCGTCGTAACCGGATCCTTAAAAGTACAATAGTATGTCTAGATTCATACCCTAAACAAAACTTGACCTAACCGTGTAATGTACCTGGTGTAGTACCTGTTGTAGTACCTGGTGTAGTTCCCAGAGTTGTTCCCGGTGTTGTAGCTTGCGTTGTTACACGTGTTGTCAAAGGAGTTGTTCCAAATATTGTTCCTGACGTTGTTCCCGAGGTTGTTCCCAGTGTTGTTGCTGAGGGATAAATGTAATGTTATTCAAATTACTAAAGAACTATATACTTATGTTCAAGATTCCTGCGCGTCATTTTACATAGTTATTAGAAGCTGTTTGGCATTGGACATGATACTGTGACAAATACCTCAAGCTGCTTACAGAGGCAATAACTACTTGACATTCAGAGAACCCAAATTATTAAAAGTACTATAGTGTGTTTGATTTTAAACCTCTAAACAAAATTTGACCTAACCTGATGTTGTGCCTGGTGTAGTACCTGGTGTGGTTCCCGGTGTTGTGCCAGGCGTCGTTCCTGGCGTTGTTTCAGGTGTTGTAGATGACGTTGTCACAGGTGTTGTTCCAGGTGTTGTTCCAGGGGTTGTTCCAGGTGTTGTTCCAATGGTTGTTCCCAGTGTTGTTCCTGAGGGATAAATTTATTGTTATACAGTAGGTTTGCGGTTGCACCATGTGTGAGAGAGAGAGAGGTTTGAGGAGTCCTGAAAAGGACTCTGACTCGGTAATCTTTCTTGGAGGAGTGTAGTCCTGAAAAGGACTGTTTGTTATCTTTCTTAGCATATAGTTCTCAGGAGAACTATAGCGCTTGGAGAGGATGAAGTGGCTCGACGTTTCGAACAGGTTGACTATCCGTCGTCAGGAGTGGAGAATGGCTGGCGTTAAATGTTATACGAATTACTATAGAACTATATACCTACGTACAGATTTTTGCACTTAATTTAACATGGTTAGCAGCAGTTTTTTGGCATTGGACATGACATTAATCAGGTGTGACTAATACTTAAAGCTGCTAACAGAGGCAAAAACCAGACGACTTTCCGTCGTAACCGGATCCTTAAAAGTACAATAGTATGTCTAGATTCATACCCTAAACAAAACTTGACCTAACCGTGTAATGTACCTGATGTAGTACCTGTTGTAGTACCTGGTGTAGTACCTGGTGTGGTTCCCGGTGTTGTGCCAGGTGTTGTTCCAGATGTTGTTTCAGGTGTTGTAGATGACGTTGTCACAGGTGTTGTTCCAGGTGTTGTTCCAGGGGTTGTTCCAGGTGTTGTTCCAATGGTTGTTCCCAGTGTTGTTCCTGAGGGATAAATTTAATGTTATACAGTAGGTTTGCGGTTGCACCATGTGTGAGAGAGAGAGAGGTTTGAGGAGTCCTGAAAAGGACTCTGACTCGGTAATCTTTCTTGGAGGAGTGTAGTCCTGAAAAGGACTGTTTGTTATCTTTCTTAGCATAAAGTTCTCAGGAGAACTATAGCGCTTGGAGAGGATGAGTGGCTCGACGTTTCGAACAGGTTGACTATCCGTCGTCAGGAGTGGAGAATGGCTGGCGTTAAATGTTATACGAATTACTATAGAACTATATACCTACATACAGATTTTTGCACTTAATTTAACATGGTTAGCAGCAGTTTGTTGGCATTGGACATGACATTAATCAGGTGTGACTAATACTTAAAGCTGCTAACAGAGGCAAAAACCAGAAGACTTTCCGTCGTAACCGGATCCTTAAAAGTACAATAGTATGTCTAGATTCATACCCTAAACAAAACTTGACCTAACCGTGTAATGTACCTGATGTAGTACCTGTTGTAGTACCTGGTGTAGTACCTGGTGTGGTTCCCGGTGTTGTGCCAGGTGTTGTTCCAAATGTTGTTTCAGGTGTTGTAGATGACGTTGTCACAGGTGTTGTTCCAGGTGTTGTTCCAGGGGTTGTTCCAGGTGTTGTTCCAATGGTTGTTCCCAGTGTTGTTCCTGAGGGATAAATTTAATGTTATACAGTAGGTTTGCGGTTGCACCATGTGTGAGAGAGAGAGAGGTTTGAGGAGTCCTGAAAAGGACTCTGACTCGGTAATCTTTCTTGGAGGAGTGTAGTCCTGAAAAGGACTGTTTGTTATCTTTCTTAGCATAAAGTTCTCAGGAGAACTATAGCGCTTGGAGAGGATGAGTGGCTCGACGTTTCGAACAGGTTGACTATCCGTCGTCAGGAGTGGAGAATGGCTGGCGTTAAATGTTATACGAATTACTATAGAACTATATACCTACATACAGATTTTTGCACTTAATTTAACATGGTTAGCAGCAGTTTTTTGGCATTGGACATGGCATTAATCAGGTGTGACTAATACTTAAAGCTGCTAACAGAGGCAAAAACCAGAAGACTTTCCGTCGTAACCGGATCCTTAAAAGTACAATAGTATGTCTAGATTCATACCCTAAACAAAACTTGACCTAACCGTGTAATGTACCTGATGTAGTACCTGTTGTAGTACCTGGTGTAGTACCTGGTGTGGTTCCCGGTGTTGTGCCAGGTGTTGTTCCAGATGTTGTTTCAGGTGTTGTAGATGACGTTGTCACAGGTGTTGTTCCAGGTGTTGTTCCAGGGGTTGTTCCAGGTGTTGTTCCAATGGTTGTTCCCAGTGTTGTTCCTGAGGGATAAATTTAATGTTATACAGTAGGTTTGCGGTTGCACCATGTGTGAGAGAAAGAGAGGTTTGAGGAGTCCTGAAAAGGACTCTGACTCGGTAATCTTTCTTGGAGGAGTGTAGTCCTGAAAAGGACTGTTTGTTATCTTTCTTAGCATAAAGTTCTCAGGAGAACTATAGCGCTTGGAGAGGATGAGTGGCTCGACGTTTCGAACTTGTTGACTATCCGTCGTCAGGAGTGGAGAATGGCTGGCGTTAAATGTTATACGAATTACTATAGAACTATATACCTACATACAGATTTTTGCACTTAATTTAACATGGTTAGCAGCAGTTTGTTGGCATTGGACATGGCATTAATCAGGTGTGACTAATACTTAAAGCTGCTAACAGAGGCAAAAACCAGAAGACTTTCCGTCGTAACCGGATCCTTAAAAGTACAATAGTATGTCTAGATTCATACCCTAAACAAAACTTGACCTAACCGTGTAATGTACCTGATGTAGTACCTGTTGTAGTACCTGGTGTAGTACCTGGTGTGGTTCCCGGTGTTGTGCCAGGTGTTGTTCCAAATGTTGTTTCAGGTGTTGTAGATGACGTTGTCACAGGTGTTGTTCCAGGTGTTGTTCCAGGGGTTGTTCCAGGTGTTGTTCCAATGGTTGTTCCCAGTGTTGTTCCTGAGGGATAAATTTAATGTTATACAGTAGGTTTGCGGTTGCACCATGTGTGAGAGAGAGAGAGGTTTGAGGAGTCCTGAAAAGGACTCTGACTCGGTAATCTTTCTTGGAGGAGTGTAGTCCTGAAAAGGACTGTTTGTTATCTTTCTTAGCATATAGTTCTCAGGAGAACTATAGCGCTTGGAGAGGATGAAGTGGCTCGACGTTTCGAACAGGTTGACTATCCGTCGTCAGGAGTGGAGAATGGCTGGCGTTAAATGTTATACGAATTACTATAGAACTATATACCTACGTACAGATTTTTGCACTTAATTTAACATGGTTAGCAGCAGTTTTTTGGCATTGGACATGACATTAATCAGGTGTGACTAATACTTAAAGCTGCTAACAGAGGCAAAAACCAGACGACTTTCCGTCGTAACCGGATCCTTAAAAGTACAATAGTATGTCTAGATTCATACCCTAAACAAAACTTGACCTAACCGTGTAATGTACCTGATGTAGTACCTGTTGTAGTACCTGGTGTAGTACCTGGTGTGGTTCCCGGTGTTGTGCCAGGTGTTGTTCCAAATGTTGTTTCAGGTGTTGTAGATGACGTTGTCACAGGTGTTGTTCCAGGTGTTGTTCCAGGGGTTGTTCCAGGTGTTGTTCCAATGGTTGTTCCCAGTGTTGTTCCTGAGGGATAAATTTAATGTTATACAGTAGGTTTGCGGTTGCACCATGTGTGAGAGAGAGAGAGGTTTGAGGAGTCCTGATAAGGACTCTGACTCGGTAATCTTTCTTGGAGGAGTGTAGTCCTGAAAAGGACTGTTTGTTATCTTTCTTAGCATAAAGTTCTCAGGAGAACTATAGCGCTTGGAGAGGATGAGTGGCTCGACGTTTCGAACAGGTTGACTATCCGTCGTCAGGAGTGGAGAATGGCTGGCGTTAAATGTTATACGAATTACTATAGAACTATATACCTACATACAGATTTTTGCACTTAATTTAACATGGTTAGCAGCAGTTTTTTGGCATTGGACATGGCATTAATCAGGTGTGACTAATACTTAAAGCTGCTAACAGAGGCAAAAACCAGACGACTTTCCGTCGTAACCGGATCCTTAAAAGTACAATAGTATGTCTAGATTCATACCCTAAACAAAACTTGACCTAACCGTGTAATGTACCTGATGTAGTACATGTTGTAGTACCTGGTGTAGTTCCCAGAGTTGTTCCCGGTGTTGTAGCTTGCGTTGTTACAAGTGTTGTCAAAGGAGTTGTTCCAAATATTGTTCCTGACGTTGTTCCCGAGGTTGTTCCCAGTGTTGTTCCTGAGGGATAAATGTAATGTTATTCAAATTACTAAAGAACTATATACTCATGTTCAAAATTCCTGCGCATCATTTTACATAGTTATCAGAAGCTGTTTGGCATTGGACATGATACTGTGACAAATACCTCAAGCTGCTTACAGAGGCAATAACTACTTGACATTCAGAGAACCCAAATTATTAAAAGTACTATAGTGTGTTTGATTTTAAACCTCTAAACAAAATTTGACCTAACCTGATGTTGTGCCTGGTGTAGTACCTGGTGTGGTTCCCGGTGTTGTGCCAGGCGTCGTTCCTGGCGTTGTTTCAGGTGTTGTAGATGACGTTGTCACAGGTGTTGTTCCAGGTGTTGTTCCAGGGGTTGTTCCAGGTGTTGTTCCAATGGTTGTTCCCAGTGTTGTTCCTGAGGGATAAATTTAATGTTATACAGTAGGTTTGCGGTTGCACCATGTGTGAGAGAGAGAGAGGTTTGAGGAGTCCTGAAAAGGACTCTGACTCGGTAATCTTTCTTGGAGGAGTGTAGTCCTGAAAAGGACTGTTTGTTATCTTTCTTAGCATATAGTTCTCAGGAGAACTATAGCGCTTGGAGAGGATGAAGTGGCTCGACGTTTCGAACAGGTTGACTATCCGTCGTCAGGAGTGGAGAATGACTGGCGTTAAATGTTATACGAATTACTATAGAACTATATACCTACGTACAGATTTTTGCACTTAATTTAACATGGTTAGCAGCAGTTTTTTGGCATTGGACATGACATTAATCAGGTGTGACTAATACTTAAAGCTGCTAACAGAGGCAAAAACCAGACGACTTTCCGTCGTAACCGGATCCTTAAAAGTACAATAAGATGTCTAGATTCATACCCTAAACAAAACTTGACCTAACCGTGTAATGTACCTGATGTAGTACCTGTTGTAGTACCTGGTGTAGTACCTGGTGTGGTTCCCGGTGTTGTGCCAGGTGTTGTTCCAGATGTTGTTTCAGGTGTTGTAGATGACGTTGTCACAGGTGTTGTTCCAGGTGTTGTTCCAGGGGTTGTTCCAGGTGTTGTTCCAATGGTTGTTCCCAGTGTTGTTCCTGAGGGATAAATTTAATGTTATACAGTAGGTTTGCGGTTGCACCATGTGTGAGAGAGAGAGAGGTTTGAGGAGTCCTGAAAAGGACTCTGACTCGGTAATCTTTCTTGGAGGAGTGTAGTCCTGAAAAGGACTGTTTGTTATCTTTCTTAGCATAAAGTTCTCAGGAGAACTATAGCGCTTGGAGAGGATGAGTGGCTCGACGTTTCGAACAGGTTGACTATCCGTCGTCAGGAGTGGAGAATGGCTGGCGTTAAATGTTATACGAATTACTATAGAACTATATACCTACATACAGATTTTTGCACTTAATTTAACATGGTTAGCAGCAGTTTTTTGGCATTGGACATGGCATTAATCAGGTGTGACTAATACTTAAAGCTGCTAACAGAGGCAAAAACCAGAAGACTTTCCGTCGTAACCGGATCCTTAAAAGTACAATAGTATGTCTAGATTCATACCCTAAACAAAACTTGACCTAACCGTGTAATGTACCTGATGTAGTACCTGTTGTAGTACCTGGTGTAGTACCTGGTGTGGTTCCCGGTGTTGTGCCAGGTGTTGTTCCAAATGTTGTTTCAGGTGTTGTAGATGACGTTGTCACAGGTGTTGTTCCAGGTGTTGTTCCAGGGGTTGTTCCAGGTGTTGTTCCAATGGTTGTTCCCAGTGTTGTTCCTGAGGGATAAATTTAATGTTATACAGTAGGTTTGCGGTTGCACCATGTGTGAGAGAGAGAGAGGTTTGAGGAGTCCTGAAAAGGACTCTGACTCGGTAATCTTTCTTGGAGGAGTGTAGTCCTGAAAAGGACTGTTTGTTATCTTTCTTAGCATAAAGTTCTCAGGAGAACTATAGCGCTTGGAGAGGATGAGTGGCTCGACGTTTCGAACAGGTTGACTATCCGTCGTCAGGAGTGGAGAATGGCTGGCGTTAAATGTTATACGAATTACTATAGAACTATATACCTACATACAGATTTTTGCACTTAATTTAACATGGTTAGCAGCAGTTTTTTGGCATTGGACATGGCATTAATCAGGTGTGACTAATACTTAAAGCTGCTAACAGAGGCAAAAACCAGAAGACTTTCCGTCGTAACCGGATCCTTAAAAGTACAATAGTATGTCTAGATTCATACCCTAAACAAAACTTGACCTAACCGTGTAATGTACCTGATGTAGTACCTGTTGTAGTACCTGGTGTAGTACCTGGTGTGGTTCCCGGTGTTGTGCCAGGTGTTGTTCCAAATGTTGTTTCAGGTGTTGTAGATGACGTTGTCACAGGTGTTGTTCCAGGTGTTGTTCCAGGGGTTGTTCCAGGTGTTGTTCCAATGGTTGTTCCCAGTGTTGTTCCTGAGGGATAAATTTAATGTTATACAGTAGGTTTGCGGTTGCACCATGTGTGAGAGAGAGAGAGGTTTGAGGAGTCCTGAAAAGGACTCTGACTCGGTAATCTTTCTTGGAGGAGTGTAGTCCTGAAAAGGACTGTTTGTTATCTTTCTTAGCATAAAGTTCTCAGGAGAACTATAGCGCTTGGAGAGGATGAGTGGCTCGACGTTTCGAACAGGTTGACTATCCGTCGTCAGGAGTGGAGAATGGCTGGCGTTAAATGTTATACGAATTACTATAGAACTATATACCTACATACAGATTTTTGCACTTAATTTAACATGGTTAGCAGCAGTTTGTTGGCATTGGACATGGCATTAATCAGGTGTGACTAATACTTAAAGCTGCTAACAGAGGCAAAAACCAGACGACTTTCCGTCGTAACCGGATCCTTAAAAGTACAATAGTATGTCTAGATTCATACCCTAAACAAAACTTGACCTAACCGTGTAATGTACCTGGTGTAGTACCTGTTGTAGTACCTGGTGTAGTTCCCAGAGTTGTTCCCGGTGTTGTAGCTTGCGTTGTTACAAGTGTTGTCAAAGGAGTTGTTCCAAATATTGTTCCTGACGTTGTTCCCGAGGTTGTTCCCAGTGTTGTTCCTGAGGGATAAATGTAATGTTATTCAAATTACTAAAGAACTATATACTTATGTTCAAGATTCCTGCGCGTCATTTTACATAGTTATTAGAAGCTGTTTGGCATTGGACATGATACTGTGACAAATACCTCAAGCTGCTTACAGAGGCAATAACTACTTGACATTCAGAGAACCCAAATTATTAAAAGTACTATAGTGTGTTTGATTTTAAACCTCTAAACAAAACTTGACCTAACCTGATGTTGTGCCTGGTGTAATATCTTGTGTGGTTCCCGGTGTTGTGTCAGGTGTTTTTTCTGTCGTTGTTCCTGTGGTTGTTACCAGTGTTGTTCCTGAAGGATAATTTAATGTTATACCAATTACTAAAGAACTATATACTTATGTTCAAGATTCCTGCGCATCATTTTACATAGTTATCAGAAGCTGTTTGGCATTGGACATGATACTGTGACAAATACCTTAAACTGCTTACAGAGGCAACAACCACTTGACACTCCGAGAACCCAAATTATTGAAAGTACTATAGTGCGTTTTTATTTTAACCCCCTAAACAAAACTTAACCGAACCTGATGTTGTGCCTGGTGTAGTATCTGGTGTGGTTCCCGGTGTTGTGCCAGGTGTTGTTCCAGATGTTGTTTCAGGTGTTGTAGCTGGCGTTGCTACAAGTGTTGTTAAAGGAGATGTTCCGGGCGTCGTTTCTGGCGTTGTTATAGGTGTTGTTAAAGGAGTTGTTCCGGGCGTCGTTCCAGGCGTTGTTATCGGTGTTGTTCCTGACGTTGTTCCTGTGGTTGTTTCCAGTGTTTTTCCTGAGGGATAAATTTAATGTTATTCAAATTACTAAAGAACTATATACTTATGTTCAAGATTTCTGCCCATCATTTTACATAGTTATCAGAAGCTGTTTGGCATTAGATACGATACTGTGACAAATACCTTAAGCTGCTTACAGAGGCAATAACCACTTGACACTCCGAGAACCCAAATTATTGAAAGTACTATAGTGTGTTTGATTTTAAACCCCTAAACAAAACTTAACCTAACCTGATCTTGTGCCTGGTGTAATATCTGGTGTGGTTCCCGGTGTTGTGTCAGGTGTTTTTTCTGTCGTTGTTCCTGTGGTTGTTCCCAGTGTTGTTCCTGAAGGATAATTTAATGTTATACCAATTACTAAAGAACTATATACTTATGTTCAAGATTCCTGCGCATCATTTTACATAGTTATCAGAAGCTGTTTGGCATTGGACATGATACTGTGACAAATACCTTAAACTGCTTACAGAGGCAACAACCACTTGACACTCCGAGAACCCAAATTATTGAAAGTACTATAGTGTGTTTTTATTTTAACCCCCTAAACAAAACTTGACGTAACCTGGTGTTGTGCCTTGTGTAGTACCTGGTGTGGTTCCCGGTGTTGTGCCAGGTGTTGTAGCTGGCGTTGTTACAAGTGTTGTTAAAGGAGTTGTTCCGGGCGTCGTTCCAGGCGTTGTTACCGGTGTTGTAGCTGGCGTTGTTACAAGTGTTGTTAAAGGAGTTGTTCCGGGCGTCGTTCCTGGCGTTGTTACAGGTGTTGTTAAAGGAGTTGTTCCGGGCGTCGTTCCAGGCGTTGTTATCGGTGTTGTTCCTGACGTTGTTCCTGACGTTGTTCCTGTGGTTGTTTCCAGTGTTGTTCCTGAGAGATAAATTTAATGTTATTCAAATTACTAAAGAACTATATACTTATGTTCAAGATTTCTGCCCATCATTTTACATAGTTATCAGAAGCTATTTGGCATTAGATACGATACTGTGACAAATACCTGAAGCTGCTTACAGAGGCAATAACCACTTGACACTCCGAGAACCCAAATTATTGAAAGTACTATAGTGTGTTTGATTTTAAACCCCTAAACAAAACTTAACCGAACCTGATGTTGTGCCTGGTGTAGTATCTGGTGTGGTTCCCGGTGTTGTGCCAGGTGTTGTTCCAGATGTTGTTTCAGGTGTTGTAGATGACGTTGTCACGGGTGTTGTTCCAGGTGTTGTTTCAGGGGCTGTTCCCGGTGTTGTTACAATGGTTGTCCCCAGTGTTGTTCCTGAGGGATACATTTTATGTTATACGAATTACTATAGAACTATATACCTACATTCAGATTTTTGCGCTTAATTTCATATGGTTAGCAGCAGCTTTTTGACATTGGACATGGCATTCATCAGGTGTGACAAATACTTAAAGCTGCTAACAGAGGCAAAAATTAGATGACTTTCCGTCGTAACCGGATCCTTAAAAGTACAATAGTATGTCTAGATTCATACCCTAACCAAAACTTGACCTAACCTTGTAATGTGCCTGGTGTAGTACCTGGTGTGGTTCCCATATTTGTTCCCAGTGTTGTAGCTGGCATTGTTACAAGTGTTGTTAAAGGAGTTGTTCCGGGCGTCGTTCCTAGCGTTGTTACTGGTGTTGTTCCAATTGTTGTTCCTGATGTTATTCCTGTGGTTGTTCCGAGTGTTGTTCCTGAGGGATAAATGTAATGTTATTCAAATTACTTAAGAACTATATACTTATGTTCAAGATTTCTGCGCATCATTTTACATAGTTATCAGAAGCTGTTTGGCATTAGATATGATACTGTGACAAATACCTTAAGCAGCTTACAGAGGCGATAACCACTTGACACTCCGAGAACCCAATTATTGAAAGTACTATAGTGTGTTTGATTTTAAACCCCTAAACAAAACTTGACGTAACCTCGTGTTGTGCCTGGTGTGGTACCTGATGAGGTTCCCGGTGTTGTGCCAGGTGTTGTTCCTGATGTTGCTCCAGGTGTTGTAGATGACGTTGTCACAGGTGTTGTTCCCGGTGTTTTGCCAGGGGTTGTTCCAGGTGTTGTTCCAATGGTTGTTCCCAGTGTTGTTCCTGAGGAATAAATTTAATGTTATACGAATTACTATAAAACTATATACCTACATTCAGATTTTTGCGCTTAATTTAACATGGTTAGCAGAATTTTGTTGGCATTGGGCATGGCATTCATCAGGTGTGACAAATACTTAAAGCTGCTAACAGAGGCAAAAACCAGACGACTTTCCGTCGTAACCGAATCCTTAAAAGTAAAATAGTATGTCTAGATTCATACCCTAAACAAACTTGACATAACCTGGTAATGTACCTGGTGAAGTACCTGGTGTAGTTCCCAGAGTTGTTCCCGGTGTTGTAGATTGCGTTGTTACAAGTGTTGTTAAAGGAGTTGTTCCGGGCGTCGTTCCAGGCGTTGTTACCGGTGTTGTAGCTGGCGTTGTTACAAGTGTTGTTAAAGGAGTTGTTCCGGGCGTCGTTCCTGGCGTTGTTACAGGTGTTGTTAAAGGAGTTGTTCCGGGCGTCGTTCCAGGCGTTGTTATCGGTGTTGTTCCTGACGTTGTTCCTGTGGTTGTTTCCAGTGTTGTTCCTGAGAGATAAATTTAATGTTATTCAAATTACTAAAGAACTATATACTTATGTTCAAGATTTCTGCCCATCATTTTACATAGTTATCAGAAGCTATTTGGCATTAGATACGATACTGTGACAAATACCTGAAGCTGCTTACAGAGGCAATAACCACTTGACACTCCGAGAACCCAAATTATTGAAAGTACTATAGTGTGTTTGATTTTAAACCCCTAAACAAAACTTAACCGAACCTGATGTTGTGCCTGGTGTAGTATCTGGTGTGGTTCCCGGTGTTGTGCCAGGTGTTGTTCCAGATGTTGTTTCAGGTGTTGTAGATGACGTTGTCACGGGTGTTGTTCCAGGTGTTGTTTCAGGGGCTGTTCCCGGTGTTGTTACAATGGCTGTCCCCAGTGTTGTTCCTGAGGGATACATTTTATGTTATACGAATTACTATAGAACTATATACCTACATTCAGATTTTTGCGCTTAATTTCATATGGTTAGCAGCAGCTTTTTGACATTGGACATGGCATTCATCAGGTGTGACAAATACTTAAAGCTGCTAACAGAGGCAAAAACCAGATGACTTTCCGTCGTAACCGAATCCTTAAAAGTAAAATAGTATGTCTAGATTCATACCCTAAACAAACTTGACATAACCTGGTAATGTACCTGGTGAAGTACCTGGTGTAGTTCCCAGAGTTGTTCCCGGTGTTGTAGATTGCGTTGTTACAAGTGTTGTTGAAGGAGTTGTTCCGGGCGTCGTTCCTGGCGTTGTTACCGGTGTTGTTCCAAATGTTGTTCCTGACGTTGTTCCCGTGGTTGTTCCCAGTGTTGTTCCTGAGGGAAAAAATTAATGTTATTTAAATTACTAAAGAACTATATACTTATGTTCAAGATTTCTGCGCATCATTTTACATAGTTATCAGAAGCTGTTTGGCATTAGATACGATACTGTGACAAATACCTTAAGCTGCTTACAGAGGCAATAACCACTTGACACTCCGAGAACCCAAATTATTGAAAGTACTATAGTGTGTTTGATTTTAAACCCCTAAACAAAACTTAACCTAACCTGATGTTGTGCCTGGTGTAGTACCTGGTGTGGTTCCCGGTGTTGTGCCAGGTGTTGTAGCTGGCGTTGTTACATGTGTTGTTAAAGGAGTTGTTTCGGGCGTCGTTCCTGGCGTTGTTACAGGTGTTGTTAAAGGAGTTGTTCCGGGCGTCGTTCCAGGCGTTGTTATCGGTGTTGTTCCAAATGTTGTTCCTGACGTTGTTCCTGTGGTTGTTCCTACTGTTGTTCCTGAGGGATAAATTTAATGTTATTCAAATTACTAAAGAACTATATACTTATGTTCAAGATTTCTGCGCTTCATTTTACATAGTTATTAGAAGCTGTTTGGCATTGGACATGATACTGTTACAAATACCTTAAGCTGCGTACAGAGGCAATAACTACTTGACATTCAGAGAACCCAAATTATTGAAAATACTAAAGTGTGTTTGATTATAAACCCCTCAACAAAACATGATCTAACCTGATGTTGTGCCTGGTGTAGTACCTGATGTGGTTCCCGATGTTGTGCCAGGTGTTGTTCCTGATGTTGTTCCAGGTGTTGTAGATGACGTTGTCACAGGTGTTGTTCCAGGTGTTGATCCAGGGGTTGTTCCAGGTGTTGTTCCAGGGGTTGTTCCAGGTGTTGTTCCAGGTGTTGTACCTGAAATACATACATATCATGAAATTTCAATACACCTGATTCAATAAATGGAGGGTTGGTATGGGCAAGGTAAGGTGCATGAGACATATTTCGTATTGCACGTTTTTGTAAAATAAACAATCTATCAATGTGATTATTACTTGCATTACCCCAGACAAGAATACCATAATTAAGGTACGGATATACAATTGCATAATAAATCATTTTTAAAATCTCCTTTGGAAATGATCTTAAACAATACATTATTCCTATATTTTTTGCCAGCTTATTGCACAGATTATCAATGTGATTTTTCCATGTAAGTTTATGATCTATTGTAATGCCTAAAAATTTGACTGACGTTACACACTTAATATCTGTATTGCACACTCTAATTGAAAGATAATCTGATATCAATAAATTACTAAAAATAATATAACTGGTTTTTGCTACATTGATTATCATTTTATTTG
This sequence comes from Strongylocentrotus droebachiensis, assembly GCA_035222895.1. NCBI lineage: Eukaryota > Metazoa > Echinodermata > Echinoidea > Camarodonta > Strongylocentrotidae > Strongylocentrotus > Strongylocentrotus droebachiensis. The sequence goes on from JAVYIG010005834.1 coordinate 49,707, forward strand.
CGTAAAACCACTCAGATATTAATTCAAGTTCAGAATTGAATAGATTATGTAAATCCTGATAGTTAGGATGGGATAAAAACAGACTGGTGCCGTCAGCAAACATAATACAATGTAATAATTTAGATACTTTACTAAGGTCATTTAAAAATAAAAGAAATAACAGTGGTCTTAAGATAGAACCCTGTGGTACCCCTTGCTGTGATTTGCATTTAGAAAAAATCTTATAAATAACTTTCAAATAATTTAAGTACAATACCTCTTATGCCATATAATTCAAGTTTGTGTAATAAAATAGCGTGATCGACTGTATCAAAAGCCTTCTTCAAATCTAAAAACATTGCAATCATATATTTCTTGTTATCAAGAGCATTAACAACAGTGTGAACGTCGAATGTCTTGACAGAGGCAATAACCACATGACATTCAGAGAACCAAAATCCTTAAATGTACAATAGTATGTCTAGCTTCATACCCTAAACAAAACTTGACCTTACCTGGTGTTGTGCCTGGTGTAGTACCTGGTGTGGTTCCCGGAGTTGTTCCAGGTGTTGTTCCAGATGTCGTAGCTGGCGTTGTTATCGGTGTTGTTCCAGGTGTTGTTACAGGAGTTGTCCTGGGTGTTGTTCCAGGCGTTGTTACCGGTGTTATTCCAGGTGTTGCTCCCGGTGTCGTAGCTGGCGTGGTTACCGGTGTTGTTCCAGGTGTTGTAACTGGCGTTGTCACAGGTGTCGTTCCTGGCGTTGTTACCGGTGTCGTAGCTGGCGTTGTTACTCTGGTTGTTCCCAGTGTTGTTCCTGAGGGTTAAAGTAAATGTTATACGCATTGCCAAAGAACTATACACCTATATTTATAATTTCTGCCCTTAATTTCACGTGGTTATCAGTTGCTCTTAATTAGGTCTGTTAACAAAACTTTAGGGACAAACCTGACTATTAGGTCTTCAATATTACACCACATCACAGACAATGATAAAAAGTATGGCCATGCATCTTAGATTCAACATTGTTAAACGAAGCGTTTGAAATGTAATGTTAATTTATGTACCTGCATAATGTAGGGCTTTCTTGGAAAGCAGGCCATTTATTTTTTGGGCCTGAATAAAACCACCCTAGTGAAATAAAACTTAATAAATAAATGAATAAATAAATAGATTGTTTGTTGATAAAATGTATTTTTTGGAGGTAATTTTTAATGACATATCTCATGAAAAATACGGGGCCGGAATATTAGTGCTGATTGGATTGAATAGTGCCATCATCTGCTATTAGGCAAAGAGGAAAAAAACCTTTGTGACTGCACGTCGTTTTCATAGCAGTAGACCTCGAAGGAAGCTTACAGTTTTCAACCTTTTCGTTCTCGTTTGACACTGTAGCTTGATATACACTTTTGTAATTTTGTCAGATAGAAGAAGGCAATTATCATTGATTTCTTAAACGTTGGTCACACTGCAACTAATGTTTGCATATTTCGTATTCTTTGTTTCCATTATTTAAAAATGCTACATTTGTTTCCGCTCCACCATACAACACAGAGCCACGTGCATATCCACTTTTAGCTACACATACATACAAAACTTACGACCGCGCACACATGAACACACCCACACACACACGCACAAAATATACACTCACACATCACACTCTCAAACTCATACTCAAATACTCAAACACGTTTTCATTTTAAATTTTACCTTAAGCTTTTTGTTATGAGGCAGCCATCCCAGTCAAGCATCGCTTATGATTGCAGTCTCCAGCACTTTTTTCACATACAATTAGGATAATACTCTAAATTTATTATAATATGTTATAGAAATATTAAGTTTCGTAATTACATGTTGATATGTACAAAAACGATTTGACATGAAGTTTATTGTTACGTTTATATGTTGTTTGGAATTCAGTTGACTTGACCTAACCTGGTGTTGTGCCTGGTGTAGTACCTGGTGTGGTTCCCAGAGTTGTTCCCGGTGTTGTATCTGGCGTTGTTACGAGTGTTGTCACAGGTGTTGTTCCAGGCGTTGTTTGCTGTGTTGTTCCTGACGTTGTTCTAGGTGTTGTAGCTGGCGTTGTTCCAGGTGTTGTTCCTGGCGTTGTTCCTGGCGTTGTATCCAGTGTCGTTCCTGAAGGGGAAACAAATGTTATATGCGTTACTTGGAAACTATACACCTATGTTCAATATTACTGCGCTTAAATTTCCACGGTTATCAGTTGCTGTCTGTCATCGGAAATTACATATTTATGGTGTGACAATGGCTCAAAGCTGCTTACAGAGGCAAGACCCACATGACATTCAGAGAACCCAAATCCTTAAAAGTACAATAGTGTGTCTAGCTTTATACACCAAGAAAAACTTGACTTAACCTGGCGTTGTGCCTGGTGTAGTACCTGGTGTGGTTCTTGTAGTTGTTCCCGGTGTTGTTCCAGATGTTGCAGCTTGCGTTGTAAGAGGTGTTGTTCCAGGGTTTGTTTCTGAGGGAACAATTTAAATGTTATACGTATTACTAAAGAACTATACACCTATATTTAAGACATCTGCGCTTAATTTTACATGGTTATCAGTGCTGTTTGGCATTGAAAATGACATATATTTTGTGACTGGCGTTAATACCGGTGTTGTTCCAGGTGTTGTTTTCTGGATTTGTTCCTGGGGTTGTTCCCGTTGTTGTTCCTGAGGGAAAGTTAAAATGTTATACGCATTGCTTAAGAACTATACACCAATATTTAACATTTCTGCTCTTGATTTCACGTGGTTATCAGTTGCTTTTAATCAGGTCTGTTAACAGAACTTTAGGGACAGACCTGACTATTAGGTCTTCAATATTACACTGATAACAAGTATGGCCACGCATCTTAGATTCAACATTGTTAAACGAAGCGTTTGAAATGTTATGTTATTTTATGTACCTGTATAATGTAGGCTTTCTTGGAAAGCAGGCCATTTATTTTTTGGGCTTGAATAAAACCACCCTACTGAAATAAAACTTAATAAATAAATGAATAAATAAATAAGATTGATTTTCAAACTTTCATCGTTATGCCCCGTCATTTGTCCTACTTCTATTCCTCCTAAAATGTAGAGTATTACCTTCGCATGTGTAAGTGCTATTCAAATACTTTTCGACACCAATACACGGATTTTGTCCGCCGAAGAGAGAACTCTCGGGTTTAAAAGTACACGATTTCTGATTGTCACATAGAGAAATTAGGTAACTGACCACATCTAATTTAAAATCTATGGTCGCATCACTACAACAAGACAGTGCTGTCGTCGGTGCGCCCCCATACGGCAGAAACCATGTTTATATGTCGCTCCCCGCAGTTGATTGTTCCCTGTATCCTCTAAAGCTATGGTCACAACTCAGAGCGGCGACCGACCGATGTGTAGCCTGCTCGGTCACCGCTGGGATTTAGGCACCGCCCAACGATTCATGGAGAAGTCGAGCAGGCTGTAGAGCACCAGCGATGCCCTGTCGATTTCCCGTCGGTCGCCAATCGATTTCAGGTCAAAACTGGGCGAAATCGAGAGGCTGTTTGGCATTGGACATGACATTTATCAGGTGTGACAAATACTTCAAGCTGCTTACAGAAGCAATAACCACATGACTTTCCGAGAACCAAATTATTGTAAGTGCTATAGTGTGTTTCGTTTTAAAATCCTAAACAAAACTTGACCTAACCTGGTGTTGTGCCTGGTGTAGTACCTGGTGTGGTTCCCGGATTTGTTCCCGGTGTTGTAGCAGGCGTTGTTACAAGTGTTGTTAAAGGAGTTGTTCCGGGTGTTGTTCCTGGCGTTTTTACCGTTGTTGTTCCAGGTGTTGTTCCCGGTGTCGTAGCTGGCGTTGTTAACGGTGTTGTTCCAGTTGTTGTAGATGACGTTGTCACAGGTGTCGTTCCTGGCGTTGTTCTTTTGGTTGTTCCCAGTGTTGTTCCTGAGGGATAAATTTAATGTTATACAAATTACTAAAAAAACTATACACCTATATTCAAGATTTCTGCGCTTAATTTTATAAAGTTACCAAAGGCTGTTTGGCTTTGTATATGACATTTATCAGGTGTGACAAATACTTCAAGCTACTTACAGAGGCAATAACCACATGACTTTCCGAGAACCCAAATTATTGTTAGTGCTATAGTGTGTTTCGTTTTAAAATCCTAAACAAAACTTGACCTAACCTGGTGTTTTGCCTGGTGTAGTACCTGGTGTGGTTCCCGGAGTTGTTCCCGGTGTTGTAGCAGGCGTTGTTACAAGTGTTGTTAAAGGAGTTGTTCCGGGTGTTGTTCCTGGCGTTTTTACCGGTGTTGTTCCAGTTGTTGTTCCTGGTGTTGTAGCTGGCGTTGTTACAAGTGTGGTTAAAGGAGTTGTTCCGGGCGTCGTTCCTGGCGTTGTTACCGGTGTTGTTCCAAATGTTGTTCCTGACGTTGTTCCTGTGGTTATTCCCAGTGTTGTTCCTGAGGGATAAATTAAATGTTATACAAATTACTAAAAATACTATACACCTATATTCAAGATTTCTGCGCTTAATCTTGCATGGTTATCAGAAGCTGTTTGGCATTGGACATGACATTTATCAGGTGTGACAAATGAGGCCTACTTCGAGCTGCTTACAGAGGCAATAACCACATGACTTTCCGAGAACCCAAATTATTGAAAGTACTATAGTGTGTTTGGTTTTAAAACCCTAAACAAAATTTGACCTAACCTGGTGTTGTGCCTGGTGTAGTACCTGGTGTGGTTCCCACAGTTGTTCCTGGTGTTGTAGCTGGCGTTGTTACAAGTGTTGTTACAAGAGTTGTTCCGGGTGTTGTTCCTGGCGTTGTCACCGGTGTTGTTCCAGGTGTTGTTCCCGGTGTCGTAGCTGGCGTTGTTAACGGTGTTGTTCCAGGTGTTGTTCCAGGTGTTGTTCCAGTTGCTGTAGATGGCGTTGTCACATGTGTCGTTCCTGGCGTTGTTCCTGTGGTTATTCCCAGTGTTGTTCCTGAGGGATCAATTTAATGTTATACAAATTACTAAAATACTATACACCTATATTTAAGATTTCTGCGCTTAATTTTACATAGTTACCAGAAGCTGTTTGACTTTGGATATGACATTTATCAGGTGTGACAAATACTTCAAGCTACTTACAGAGGTAATAACCACATGACTCTCCGAGAACCCAAATTATTGTAAGTGCTAAAGTGTGTTTAGTCCTAAGTCAATCGACGGTGAATGGTCGATTAGGTCGGTGCCCGGTCGATTAGGTCGGTGCCCGGTCGGGCGACCGCCCGGGTACCGAGCATATTTTGGGCGGTGAGTGAAAATGTGCAGGCGTAACCCGAATTTTAACTCCGCGCTAAAACTTTAGCAGCGATCGAGTGATGCCCTAAAACAAGCGGTGCCCTTGCGAACGTTTGAGGTATAGTGCGTGTGTTAATGCGTGAGTGTGTACGTGTGTGAGGGTGTGCGGGGGCCTGTGTGTGTGTTTGTGATTTTTAAAGGTTCTGTGTTAACTTTTATCTTTATCACTATTGAGCGTTTCAACATACCTTTGGGTTGTGATGTGGTCATCTCTGTCGATTGCATCGTCGTTGGTGTCATCTGACTTGTTGTCGGTGTTGTTCGTATTTCTAATTTACATGCAAATTACAATTAAAATTACCGTTCATTACTCTGTACAATATTTCACGTTTAATAAAGAAAGGTATAAATAAAATAAGTGGGGTGCCCCATTCAAAACCGACACATCGATACATACATTTGTTGTATCATAAAAAAGCTACAATGAGCCTGTTGAATTACTATAACATTTGAATCTAATGGCAATGCAACAACCTGATCTTAAACAAAAGTATTTGACATAAAATGAGTGGCTGTATTTAAATTACTTGCTAAAATAGCTACTATACTACAAATCTAAAAACTTAGCATGGGCTGGATAAATTACAAATTTAGTTTGATATAACCTTCAATTTCTAAAGCAATGCAACATACAAATTGTTTAAAAAAGCATTTGACATAAAGAATAAAATCTTTGGCTGTATGTAAAAGAGCAATAGAGTACATTAGATGCAATGGAGCCCTATTTAAATGTTTTTTTTTGCAAAGTCAGAAAACTGGAACCCTAGGTTGATGCTCAACAGGGCAGCCTGGTTTCAAAAGTTATCAAAAATAAAATTATTACATAATGATGATCAACCAGTAGCATATGAGACCTGTGTGTTATAAGATACAAACTTTGTTTCTTCAATGTTCCCCCCCCCCCATATATTTATTTCGCGTATGCACGAAGGCATTATACCTTTGTGATAGCATGGAGTTTTTATAGCGATAGGACTCGGGGGAGGCTAACAGTTTTCAACCTTCTCATTTTTGTTCTACATTGTAGCGTGATTAACACTTCTGTAATTTTGTAAGATAGAATGATCTTTTATCTATGCCCCTTCATTTGTCCTGCTTCTATTCCTCCTAAAAATGTAGAGTATTACCTCCGCATGTGTGAGTGATATGCAAGTACTTGTCGACACCAGAACACGGGCTTACTCCGCCGAAGATACGAGTTTTGGGTGTAAAAGTACACGATTTCTGATTGTCACATAGAGGAATCATGTAACTGATCACATCTAATGTACAATTTGTGGTCGCATCGCTACCACAAGTGCTGTCGTCAGTACGCCCCCAGATGGCAGAGACCATGTTTATATGTCGCTCACCACAGTCGATTATTGCCTCTTGGTTCTTACATACAATCTGAACATCTGTAGAAGATAGAAGAAACATAGAGGAAAAACCCCATATGCATTGATATTCCACGTGTATTATCTTCTGACACATTTTATTCAAATTATCAAATAATGTTCCGTATCAAGGCATTAGATTATGCCATTATTACATCTGGACCAGAGCGGTAAGCAAAGAGGCAAAATACCTCTGTGATAGCATGGTGTTTTTTAGCGGTAGGACTCGGGGTAGGCTTCCAGGTTTCTTTTTTGTTCTACACTGTAGCTTGATTGACACTTCAGGAAATTTGGTATATAGAATGATCTTTTATCAATTTAATATCTCGTTCATTTTGTTCCGACCTTTCTCAAACTTTCATCGCTATGCCCCTCATTTGTCCTACTTTTATTCCTCCTAAAAATGTAGAATATTACCTTCGCATGTGTATGTTATATTCAAGTACTTGTCGACACGAGAACACGGGTTTACTCCGCCGAAGATACGATTGCTGGGTTTAAAAGTACACGATCTCCTATGGTCACATCGAGGAATCATGTAACTGATCACATCTAATGTACAATCTGTGGTCGAATCACTGCCACAAGTGCTGTCGTCAGTGCGCCCCCAGACGGCAGAAACCATGTTTATATGTCGCTCCCCACAGTCGATTGTTCCCTTTATCTTCCTACATAGAATCTGAATTTCTGAAGAAAACCAAACCCATATGCATTAATAGTACACTTGTTATTTATTTTTCACACATTTTTTTCAAATTATCAAATAATGTTCCCTATCACAGCATTAGATTATGCCATTATTACATCTGGACCAGAGCGGGATACATATATAATCGCACACACCAAGCAAGACGGAGATTAAAATATGTGGGAAGTGAAAAATTATAACATAAAACAAGTGCCACTGTATGCAATACATTTGTTGTGAAATATATGATACTGTTTTCATTATATATGACAACACTAGCTACAACACCTGGAAAAACATATATATGCGTGTGTGAGTGTTTGTGTTTGTGTAAGTTTTAGGGAGAGTGCGTGTGTTAATGTGTGAGTGTACGCGTGGATGATGGTTTGCGAGGGCTTGTGTGGATGTGTGTTTGTGATTTTTAAAGGTTCTGTGTTAACTTTTATCTCTATCCCTTTTGAATGTTTCAATATAAATTTGGGTTGCGATGTGGTCATCTGTGACGATTGCATCGTCGTTGGTGTCTATGACTTGTTGTCGGTCTTGTTGGTATTTCTAATTTATATCCAAATTACAATTAAAAATACTGTTCAATTTTTTTTACAATATTTCCCGTTCAATAAATAAACATATACATAAAATAAGCGGGGTGCTTCATTCAAATCCGATGCATCGATGCAAACAAAAATTAGTATCATAAAAAGCTGGCATGGGCCGGTTGAATTATAGATTTTGTTTGATTACTATAACATTTGAATCTTAAAGCAATGGAACAAACGGATTTTGTTGTTAGTATTGATTTGGACATAAGGAATAAAATGGCTGCCTGTATCTAAAATACTAGCTAAAATAGCTACTTTATTACAAATCTAGAACGTAAGCACGGACTGGATAAATTACAGATTTAGTTTGATTACTATAACATTCAATGCAATCACTACAGTCGATTTGAAGAAGAAAAAAGTCGTTATTTTCAACCAAAAAGACATCAAAGAGCCCTTTCGTTTCAAAACGATTATGCATTACAGGCACAAAAAACAATTTTTCTTTAACAATAATCTTTAACAACCCATATTCCATGTTTCCATCTATGTTTATGCCTTTTCTCTGAGGGACAATCTCATGTTATCCTCCTGCGGCGAGTTGCTGTGCCCAAGTAGCCACGGTTCATTCATTCTTGCTGGATCGGGAAGAACAACACCTTGCCTGATGAAGCGGTAGTGTTTGTATATGTTCTGGCTGCTAGGGTTAGTGACTTGTCGCAAGGGGGTTCCGTTTGTCATGTTTGTCGTGCGCTCCAGGTCTCTCAGAGTGAGGGCTTTCAGTGCATTTCTCTAATGGTTTATTCGAAACACCGAAAGACTGACATCTCGACCCCGTCAGTTGGACATGGCTACATAAATGCTACTCTTTAGATGTTGTTGGTTTTGTATTTGTTGCCAAAGCTTATAGTTAATGCATTGCTGTACATGTATTATGCACATTTATTTAAACGATGAAAGTTTGTTAAGTTATTAAAATGGAAGTGATTCTAACATTGCCCTTTTGGGGAAATACGAAATTGTATAACTGTAACGAGCCAAGCAATAAGGACGCAGGATTCAATTTGGTTCCATTTGGTTCCATCTTTATTGGTTCAGACTTAACTCTTTTCTGTCTCTCTCAATATCAATGAACTGAACAATCTAGGTCCTGCAAGGGACACACCTTAAAAATCCAACATGGAGTCTTCTATCTATACCAGTACCTCCTTTCTCAGAGCCCAAAGCATGTGTCCCTCTCCTAACATACCAACATCCCTTCTCTGCATACACTGTCCATGTACATTTATTCATATGTTCATGCTTAATTGCCCATGCATGCTCATTGAAGCAAAAAGAGCCACTGCAGCTTGGTCTCAAGACGGTCGAATCTTCGTAGCCCTACCAGCAAGTAATGGAAAAACTGCTAAGAAGCTAATCACGTCCGTCGAAGATTTGAAAGAATTGTAAAATTATGATTTGATGTACATCTCTAACATCTAACGATGTTGGCTAGTGATATATTTTATACGTCATCCTGGGAGGTGTATCGATTCAACGAGCAACAAACTTGCATTTTGTTTATATATTTATTCTAATGTATAACTTTAATTTTTGTGTTATTTTTGTTGTTTGCTTTGAATGTTTGGCTTTAGCTTTTTAAGCTAGATTTGAAGCAGGATTGTAATGTTAAGAACGTTTCCATGTGGGTTGTGTAGAAAGTCTGTAAAATCAAACCAAAGGGGTCTTTTATGTACACAATGTAAAAGTTGGATCAACATATCATGTGCTAGGGTACCTGTACAATTATATGATGATAACACGGAAGTGTTCTTGGATTGGGAATGTCAACGGTGTATGATGCAACATTTACCTTTTTATGGAGAAAGTGCCAATTTGATCAATGTGCAATAAAATTCAAAGAAAAAATTAGATGAACATATAGTTAATCAGCCCGGGTTGAAATACAATCAATTATCACTGAATGGATTAAAATGTCTACAGCTTAACGTTGTTAGTCTTTTAAAGCATTTTGATGAAATTAAATCAATTTTGTGCAGTAATGACATACATCTATTCGCACTAAATGAAACCAGATTAGACGATAGTGTGTATGACACAGAAATCTCCATACCCCAATACTCTGTTATTCGAAATGACCGCAATAGAAAAGATGGAGGAGTAGCTATATATGTGCATAATAGTTTGAATTTTCATCAATTGACATTTCATTCCACCCTACATTTAGAAGCTTTATCATTACTGATTGATTTGAAAAAAGATCAACCTTTCATATTTGTTACATGGTATCGACCTCCAAGCTCCAAATGTGATATTCTCAATTATTATGAAACTATGTTAACATTTCTTGAGGGATTTAACAAACCAATCATTCTCATGGGAGACATCAATTTTGATATTTTAAAACAACCTCAAACAAGTGGATGTAAACGATATAACCAATTAAATGCTATTTATGGTTTGAAACATGTAAATAAGTCAGAATATACAAGAATTACGAAGGAATCTTCAACACTTGTTGATCATATTATTACAAACTGTAATGAGAATGTAAATTCTTTTGGTGTTATTCATAATAGTCTCAGTGATCACTCCATGACTTTTTTGATCTGGAATACTCGTCAATATGATAAGTGTTCTGATCCGAATTTCGTCACATTTCGTAAATCAAAAGGTGTAGATTTGAATGCTTTTAAAAGAGAAATCAATGAGCTTGATTGGTCTGATGTTAAAGAAATGAAGAGTATAGATGACGCCGTAGATGGATGGCAAGAGCTTTTGTTGGGTGTAGTTAATAGGTACATGCCACTCAAAACTAAAAGAGTAAAAAAGAAACATTCACCGTGGTTGAATGAATGGATTTTTGAATTAATGAAGAAGCGTGACAAAATGAAACAGAAGGCAAAAAATGATAACGAAGATGTATATTGGAAAGTATATAGACAATTAAAAAATAAAGTTACATTTGAAAATAGAAAACTTAAAAGAAATACTTTATCGAAAAATTAACTGAAACTATAGACAGAAATCAAACATGGCCAACTCTTAAATCTCTCCTACCCAACAAGAGCTCTAAATCACCTATTCCTGTGTCACATGATACTTTTGAAACTGCAAATTATTTTAATAATCATTTTGCCAATGTTGATAATGTCTTACATGCATGTAATGGTGTTAATGTCTCGCATGTATGTAACGAGGCAGGTCTGGATAATAATATGCAAACCCCACTATTTGAGCTTTCTTTAGTTTCTGAAGCAGATGTGTTAAAAGAAATATACAGCATAAAGAATAAGAAATCGGTTGGTTTGGATGGGATCAATTCTTACATATTGAAAACTTGTGCAACAGAAATCTTTAGAATTATAACATACCTTATTAATAAGTCAATAACTGATGGGGTAGTTCCTTGCCAGTGGAAGATTGCAAAGATTATACCATTGCACAAAAAAGGTGACAAATGTCAGCCAGATAATTACAGGCCAATATCATTACTGTCCTGTTTTTCTAAACTTTTAGAGAGGGTTGTTCAAAAACAATTACTTAATTACTTGAATGACAATGATGTATTAGTGAAGGAGCAATCGGGCTTTAGATCGAAACATTCCACAACTACTGCACTTATTAAAGTAACTGATGAATGGCTTGAAGCAATTGATCAAGGGAAATATACTGGGTGTGTCTTTGTCGATTTACATATGGCATTCGATACTGTTTATCACCAAATTCTAATTAAAAAACTTTCTGATATTGGAGTACAAGGTACCTCTTTAATATGGTTTCAGAATTATCTAATGAAAAGACGTATTAGAACTTCCATAGGACAAACATTGTCAGAAGAATTATCCCTTGATTACGGCGTACCTCAGGGCTCAATACTGGGGCCACTGCTATTTTTAGTTTTTATAAACGATCTGCCTAGGTCTTTCACGAAATGCAATTTGCAATTTTATGCCGACGACACGGTTATGTATTATTCCCACAAAGATGTGATTCAATCAGTTTTAAACGAAGAGCTAGGACATCTACAATCTTGAATGAATGCAAATAGACTCTCTGTGAACTCCAGTAAAACAGTATGCATGCATGCTTTTAGGGACAAAGTTTATGCTTTCTAAGCATGATATTCTCAATCTAAATCAAGTAAAATGTTTCAAATATCTTGGATTAAATGTAGATTGTGAACTCAAGAGGAATATTCATATAGAGCAATTGAACAAAAGAATTGGGAAAATGATTGGTTTCTTGAGGAGATTGAGATATTTTATTAATGAGTCAAATCTGAAACTAATTTATACATCTGTAATTATGCCTCACTTTGACTATGCAGATACTGTTTGGCAAACTACAAATAATAATCATTTTGATCAACTTCAGAAGCTTCAGAATCGGGCAGGAAGAATTATTCTTCAGGTTAAACCTGGTGAACATATATCTATCCAGTAGATTCACGATACCTTGGATTGGGAAACCCTAAAATCTCGACGTCGGAGACACATGTGTTCGTTACTGTTTAAAACATTTCATGAGCTAGCACCTAAATATATGACTGATAAATTTGTATTTAACAAAAAGTGTTACGGGCTAAGATATAATGACAATTTAATGCTTCCGAAACCAAGAACCAATCAGTGTAAACGTACATTCTTATATCGTGGATCCGTCTTATACAATGAACTACCTATTAAGCTCCGTTAGTTAGGCACACTAAATTTGTTTAATAAACATGTTCAAAAATACTTCAATTATTTTTATATTTAAATTCGCAATCCCATTGGCTTTTGCCATAAACGTAATCAATTTAATAACAGACTAAATTAGATAACGTGTAGAATGTTTTAAAACTAATTAACTTAATTGTTAGCAGGGTGGGTGATAAGGGTGGGGTCTTATTTTGTTATATTAGGGATGGTAGGGGATATTTGAATAGATTTTAATGCTTTTTGTTAGTGTTTTTTTGTTTAATTTAATTTAATTTAGTTACGTTAAGTACAAGTACAATGTTTTTTTTTTTTTTTTAATTACGACTTACTATTTTGTTCTATCATTACTTATTATAGTATCATTATATATATATTGGACTCCATGGAAGAACAGAGCCATTAGGTTAATGGCTCTGAAATGGACTATCCAACCGTTTTATTATTCTATCATTGTTAAATAAGTCTTTGATTTTGTTATATTGTGTTATTGTTTTTTTATGATGATTTTCGGAAATAAAACAAACAAACAAAGTGTTTACTATTGTTTAGGTCATGACTTCCACAAGGTGCAGTGGATATGTGCATATTTGCATACACACACTCAAGAAAGCAGTGGATACATGTATGTACATATTTGCATTTGTGTACAACACCTGTATTCATATCACTACATTACTAAGACTGACATTATTTGCTAGTTACCTCTATGTTTAAAGACAATTGTGAAATTAACTACCCTTCGAGGCTTATAAATCAGAATCATATCTTTTACCCTAGACAATAAGCTTTGACGTGTCACATTGTCAGAAAACACAAGTTAGAATAAATCAATAATGCTAAATATATTACTCATTGCGGATGTAGTATCGAAAATAATATCGCTAGTGATATTCGTTTGTCTCGCAATGTGGTCAATAATGAATCTAAAAGTTCACGACGTTTCGTGCGCTATCTGCAACACTTCGTCTGGTGATAATAACTACTGTAAGCAAGGGTCTTTTATACTCTACGGGAGGACTGGCGGAGCGGTCCATAATTCGATCGATAATTGAAACAATAACGCACAATGCCTATTGGTCGACGCCCACGGTGATCGACCAATCACCAGGCCGCTGGTTCGGCTAATGCACCAGGCCTGGTGGCCGACGCATACGGTACTCAACCAATCAACGGGCCGCTGGCTCGGACCGTCTGCTGAATGGAATCGACCGGTGTTGACCACATTGCGAGACAAACGAATATCACTAGCGATATTATTTTCGATAGAATAAAATCAATTTCACATACTTAAAAAGGTACAAAACTTGGTAAGTGTGTGAATCATTTCTTCTTTAACTATATATATATATATATATAAAACTGAAGACATTTTGTCAGCTTTAAACAAAAGGTGCGTGATCCACGAATCCGCTCGCCCAGTCTGGCCATCTGTGATTAGCAGTGTGGGGGGGGGGTCGGGTTGGTGATCTTACCTGATACGCTGACTGTTTGAACACTAATCGCTATCACAGCAATTGCTGCAACTAGCTTCAGTATAGACCACATGCTCGAGGGCGTCCTTCCTCAAACCAGAGGCAATTCCACAGACTCCTACATGAACAGAAAATGGTGTAATCGATGTGATTTGCAAGGTTTCACAGCTCTATGGGGTGAGGAGAGCCTGGCATATATGATGTACAATATCTTAAATAAACTGATTTTTCAAGGTCACCCACACTTTATTCATCATAAGATTAGAGGCACTGCAATATTTTCGTATCAAGCTTAAAAGTAGACATGAACGTTGAAGTTGACATTAGTTTAACATTTGTAAAGCGTTTCAGGAAGCAGTCATGGGTTAACAAAAGAAGCACCCCTCAATACAAATACATATCCCATGTTTTATATGATGAAAGCCTGTTACGATAACAGTCTTTGTTGACAAAAACAATAATATCACAGACAATCCACCGATATTCTGTGTCAGCCTGCAATAAGCATCTGCCTTCTGACTTATGTTTAGTTGAGTGTTTCACTCCCCATTCGTTGCTAAGCTATATAAAAAAACATGCGTATTTGTGTGATTTTTAGTCTAATTTACTTTTGTATGCTGACGATGGTGTCTTTCTGAATTGATTGAAGAAAAGACTTTCAGTGAAGAATTGTCAACATGACTTCTACATGCTAATATTTTAGTGCTTTTGTTTCAACAAATTAGAAGTTGCATATGTTTTTTGCGTTAACATGTATATGTACAGTGCCATGACCGTCATGCTTTACATGAAGGCACCATAATGATTATCATCATCACCATCATGAATACTTGTATTTTACATTAAGGTAAAACTGAAGGAATTTTGTTCGGTACAAGGATTTAAGATAAACAAATAAACTAAAAGAAACATCAAGAAATGAATCAGTGTTATATCTAGAAATGGCTTTAACAAGCAATCTCTCACCTTTAATAGAAACAAGAAAAAATGCATGCTAACAGTTTTTGTAAAAAAATAAAATAATTCTAGTTCATGAATTTTATGTCAAGGCGTATACTACGTTTCACTTTAATACATACAGCGTTTATTTGATGAATATGGTATCCCTGATTGGTACAGCAGTTAGGGAAAGGTTGATCAGAAAAGGTTAATTTGGAATATTCAAAGAAAGATTGTAAGATTTATCAATTGATCATGCCCACGGACACATGTCAGGAGGAATAGACTCGAAAAAGCGTATTCATCAATGATGTAGATCATTGGATAACCAAGTATTTTTGTTATAGTGCGTGAATTAAATAGCCTTTTCTTAAGCATTTCAAGAAATAACTTGTAACTAATAAGTGTAACTTTGTTTATCCCAAAAGACACAGACAAATCGGGAACTATTTCAATTTCAATGCAATTCAATTTTGAATTTGAATTTATTAACAACAACACATCACAATAATGACAGTACATATGAACAATCATACAATGCAAACAAAAAATAATAATAATAATACTGATACATGTATACATAACATAAGAGTAATATCGATTGAACAGTAATGGTTTTAAAACAATATTTTGTAGACATACATCTGCATACTATTAAATGTACAAAAGATATATACTTAAATATGCATATTACTATGTTTAGGTGAAGTTGTTAATTGGAACTAGAAGTTAGCACAAGTGCTAGTCGAGCCTAGTTCCATTCTTTGGCAAGTTTTTTTTTCTGTTAATTTGTTTTTACATATGAATGTAAAACTTGTTTGTTTTGTATTTACATATATACAGCAAAATAATACAATATCATGTAACTTTTTTTCTTTACTAAAATGAAAAAATAAAAATAACAAAGCTTAAGCGTAAAGCATTATAATGAAAGATGTACGTACATGCACAAATCCTGTAAAAGGTTAAGGCCGATATAAGTGTATACATATATAAAAGGAAGACAAGTAATTTTCGAACTCTCTTTAAAAAAAAAGTCAAAAGTTTGTGAAACTTCACTGTCATTTGAATTGGAACTTTATCTAGAAGACTGCCCCTCCCCCTTTAAATTAAATTTACGTCTCTTGAAATCTGGTGCCAGCAGATTTTCACCATCACCATTTCAAACAGTTTCTGAAGTCAGACCAAGCTTAAACTCTAACTAGGTGCAGTCTAAATGGTGTGGAAAGTTAAAACCATACTTAGACTTCGATTTGAAGTTAAACCGTAATGCACTGGAGACTGATTTATAAAACGCAAGTTTGAAGGGCTAATTTATTTGGGGGTTACACTCAAACCGTGGTTTAAGTGAAAGTTTACAATATGGTAATGAGAGTATATCAACGAGATTCATCAAAACCTTGTCATGAAATTAAATGAACGTGATTACGTATCGAATTATTAAATGATAGTTTGATCATTATAGTTGGTATACTAGTACATCAAGAATAGTATACCTTGCATTTTTGTATTCATATTGTGAGGTTATTTAGGCAAAATGTTCTTACACCAGAAAGTTAAACTGACTAAATATGACTAAGGAATGAATAGATGATAATAAAAAGAGAATCTCCGTACTACATTATATAAAAAAGGGCCACTGTACTTAAAAAACAAACAGTCACTCCATACCAAGCAGGTTAGGTGTCTTACCTTGCAGAGGAGTACAATATTTGTACAAGCAGTACCACTTCGTCTAAAAATGTAAATATTCAAGCGACGCAAAGAATACAAGTCCAAGCCCGAGATGTGCTGATTTAAAACTGACACTGGTAACCAGTCTACCACCAATGACCGGGCGCTTGTTTTTTGGCGGCTTAGAATAGATATTGGGCGGGGCTACCCAGCAGGCAAACGATGATTGGACGAATCGTGTTGAGATTCAGCTGTGTCACGTGCCGCTACATTAAGCTCCAGACCAATTATCTCGAATTTGGAAGCTATAACCACCTTATATTTTGTTTATCTATGTATGGGTGAGTGATTTACGGGATTAGAGCCTATACACCAGTCTAATTGGTCATAACGTTGGCGTTGGGTGTGACCACTAGGGCTATATCCATGGCACCAGATCAAGAATATTAGAATATTTAAAAAAATGTCATATGTCTTTGATTTAGAAGGTTTAAAACACATAGTAAGTATGTCAATATAATCTTCTTTTTAAAAAAAAAACCTCCAAGTAATATGTCTTGGTTGTATGAGGGCTTTACCAAATTAGGAGTACAGACATAATGTAAACAGCATTATTATTTACTGGGCCTGGGAAATTATTTGTTACTTTTCAGGCTTTATTGAACCTTCTGATATATATAACATGTCACAATGTATAAAATGCATGTGAGTTAGATTGCAGTAACAAGTAAACCTAATGTGAGAATGCTTTGTAACCAGACACAGACTGCTGGAATCCTGCAGTGTTGTTGTATTAGCTTATCATGTTTGATCTGTTATTTTATCAATTATGATGAATTTCCAGTGATGAGCAGCTGTGTTGAGCTTTAATGTTTTACCAGTATGCATGAAACAGTTTTGTGTTTTTACCCTTGGATACAAATACATGTATTACTTTTTGAAGGGATGTTGTGATTTTACAATGTTTTTTGTCAATAAAGAAGTGAGTCTTTTTAACTCGTATAAATTATGTGACTACCCATTCGTTACCATGAGTGTGACATATGTGGCGTCTTGAGGGGTATGTTTTAGGTGCTTAAAGTAGGCTGAAAATAATGTTAGGGCTGTTTAACAGAAGGGTGAGTTTTCAGCACTACAGATGTGATTTTGTGCATGCTGTTTGTGAGTGTTCTTTAGCACTATATTGGGTGCAAAAGTGTTAGCACTAGTAGTGCCGTTTTGGGGGCTCTAAAATGGGTTACTTAATGCACTAGAAGTGTGTTTTTTGCGAGCTGCATGCGTCTTTAGAATAGCATCGCAAGTGTAAAAAGGCTTACACTTTAATAAAGTGTTTAAAGTAGCACTTGGACTGGTGTTTAATTATAGCACGTGTACAAGTGCTACTTTAGCACAACTTGGGCAGTCCCTATGCGTGCCCTTACAGTGTACGTTATGTGTGTGTGTGTGTGTGTTTGTGTATGTGTTGTAATTGGGGGTGGGGGTATACTCATCTGCATAATTTGTTATGTTGTTACATTGTTACATACACATGAGTTATACTCGTTGTAAATATGTTACTCCTTGTCATGATATACCTACTCTATAGTCTACTGTGTAAAGGGGCCCCGTTCACAAGCTGTGCTTCACTGGGGTCCCAAACCTATCATTCTTGTTTTCCTTGCTGTTATATCTTGTACCAGTGTTTATGTTTGATTTGGTTTGAATAAACTTGAACTTGCTGCTCCTTGATACTACTAATACTACACGGAACAGCGATTTACTCTTTATGGACTCGTGAAACATGTAGGTCATTTTACAGTTGATTTCACTTGGTTGATTTCATCGTTCGCAGGAAATAGCTGAGATAGATAGAAGTGTTTATTCCCACCACAAACGGCGACCTTGTACTATTATTAATATTTGTGCATTGTCTCTACAATGCTGTTTGAATAGAGAACAGCTTATATTGTCAGGTTTCCTGGAAGTATTTTAAATTGACGTCAATACATTTCTGGTTGCACCCAGTAGATCCCTATTGTTCCAAGATTTTGTTATGACTTATTTTCAATAACAAGATCGAACACATGATCTCAAAGTCCATGTTATTGAGTGTTGGGAGCCCCAAATTAGCCAAAAATTTAATTGCGAATTTCACTTAAATTGTTTCATAATGTGAAAAGGATGTCATTCAAGATGTACTTCTACAAAGATCCCCCCCCCCCCCACAAAAAGAAAATGTGTTTCAAGTCAAATATTGATTTAAAAAATACATAATTTGAGTTTTCTGTTGTATTTTTGTATTTGTATTTATTTCCTTCTCAACAGTACAATATGAAACACAATGTATATATAAATGATATATGTAACAATTATTTCAACATAGAGTATACAGTAAATAATTCAGATACGGAAGGAGGCGAGAACCCGGAAAGCATAGCTTGAGTCGGGAACGCCCATAAGAAGTTAACACAGTTACCGATAGAACATTATAAATATTATTATGAAAATTACATTTTATATAACAGAACGTTGATAGTAAACCTAAATTTGTTTTCTTTAATCAGTGTTCGACCTCTAACACATTTTTTTTTTTTAATCCTTGCAAAAATGTGTTTAAATTGAGATCCTCTTTCAAATTCTGATACAGTTTAAAGAAACCATGTCACTTTTGCAGCCAACATCAACTTCAGTAGAACTTTGCAGGAATTATGAATATTTCATGTATGTCCTATCTGTGAAATCTAAAAACATTAGCAGTGTCCTAGGATTCAAATTATGCAAGAAAACCCGTTTACCTTCTAGACTTCACTGTCAGATACTATTGAGTGACTGAATGACATATTTTTTTTCTTTGATAATAACATACATAAAATGAGCTGTAACAGGTACATGAGCATTTGTATACATCAATATCCCACTTCTTGTAATGGCCAGAATTAAACGGATTGAATATTGTGCAGCACAAAAGGTACAACCATTCGGTAAAAGGGTCTGAAATTACTTAGGTGAT
The DNA here is from genome assembly GCA_035222895.1 of Strongylocentrotus droebachiensis. Lineage (NCBI taxonomy): Eukaryota > Metazoa > Echinodermata > Echinoidea > Camarodonta > Strongylocentrotidae > Strongylocentrotus > Strongylocentrotus droebachiensis. The sequence continues at coordinate 69,427 of JAVYIG010005834.1, forward strand.
TGCAATCACTTATATCGATTCGACAACTAATGGTCGTTATTTTTCCAACTAAAAGCAATTTTCAAGCCCTTTTGTTTTAAGGGAAGTCCTAAATTAGTATCGTCTTTCAAATGATTTTGGAATTAAACCTTTCATTGTACTTGCCTGCAAATGGGACATTGTACCTTTAAGTAAAATCACATTTGTTGGGCTCCCAACACTTTGGAGGGGTTTTAATATCATGTGTTGTACTGGTAGCAAGCCAAAAGTTCTTCACAAAAACAGGGACTTTTAGATTTGCACAACGACAACGTGGATGGCTACGATCGACGTCCGTTTAATGTACTGCCTTGAATGGATGTCACACGCATCAGTCCACGCAAATCTAAAAGTTCCTATTGAACAACCATGACGTACTTATCCATGTAGCCTCACATGGCATTCACATGCCACCTCAATGATCAGCAGTACTGTGTTTAAAAGTGTAAAGAAAACTGAATATGAATCCATCCATACTCTCTCTCTCTCTCTCTTTGTTCAATGCCTTCCTTTTTTCTCTCTTAATTCTCTGTGTATGTGTGTGCCCCTCATAGTACAAAATGGTAACAATTATATCTACCCCTTTGCCTTCGCCTTCTCATTCCTTTTCTTCTTCTTCGTCTTCTTTTTTCTTCTTCTTTTTTTTCTTCTTCTGACTTCTTCTCACTAGGGGACGCGATCACCCAGTTGAAGAACAGTGGTCTCGATGCGCTATAGTACCCTTTCGTAATGCATTAACCTCATTACAAAGTCCCTCGGAGAGGACTTCAAGTCGTCGGTCACCTGGCAGCTTCTTAACAAGTATACAAATGCTTTATTAGCGGTCAGGTAAAATAAATCATCAACTAGTAGTTGTAGTAGTATCATAAGCAGCAGTATTATAATCATTGTTATTATTATTGTTATTATTATTACAACTACGTTTATTATTGTTGGTGTTACTAATGTTATATAAGTAATTATTATCATTTTTATTGATATTATTAATACATAAAGGCGCCGGTTAGTGGAGGGGGGCAGGGGCCAGTCGCCCCCCCCCCCCCCCATCGAAAAGGGGAGGAAGTATTTTTCGCCCCACATCCCCCCCCCCCCCCCCCCCCGGGAAGAAAGATGAGCAGTAAAGGAGTAAAAATGGTTTTGAATTTTAAACCAAAAAAGAAAATAAAGAATAATAAAGCCGGAATTGAATCACAACCAAAATTATATTTTTTGTTTTCAAGGATTAAATTTCCTGAACATTCCGCATGCACCTATGTTTATCAATGGAGGATTTGATAATAGCGATACGTGCATATCGTGGAAATACTGTGAGAGGATGGGAAAGCGAATGTGTTTTGTAATCTTAGGGTGAGGAGACATTACCCCCTGTACACTGGCGTAGGGATAGGGGGCCGGGGAGCAGTAGCCCCCCACCCCCCCCCCCCCAAGAAAGTGGTTTATTTCTAATTCGATGCCTCAAATGATTTAAAATTTTGTTGAAATGACGTGATTTTCCGGTATTTTTTCTCAATTTGTTTTGTAAATCATACTATATTATGCGTTTGTTGGAAAATTACTAATTTCCAAGTTTACAGACAGACAATAAATATGCTTATTTAGAAGCCTTTATGTCAGGCCCCTCAGAACGGCGGGGCTCGAGCCCCCTTCACTTTTTTTTTAAGTATGTTAAAAATAAAAAGACATAAATAGAGGAAGAAAGAAATAATGACCTGCCAGGGTCACAATACGGGGGTCCGCCCCCTGGACCCCACCAAGGGCCCTAAGATGGGTCCCTGGATGCTCATCTTACCATAATTAAATGCCTTGAACCCCTATTTTTAAACCTTTGGGGTTTGAATTGAAATTGCTGATAAGTGGGAATACGGCGAAAAGATATATTGGTGTTTTTTCTGAGGTAACCAGGTCTGACAAATAAAGTGACTTAGCGAATTTTCTACAAAGTGCTAGTCTCCTTGCTCAACAGTTGGTAAATTGCATACTTGACATGCATTGGAATAGGTTATGTAACTAGGCCTTCAAATCATCTTTCATACTCTACGTGGCATTTTTTCAAGATTACTATTTTATTGTACTGTAAGATTGGTATGGGACGCTGGAGCACCGTAATTAAATGCCTAAAACCCCTGCGTTTTCGGTGGCTCTGCTTTCTGGACCCCACCAAGGGCCCTAAGACGGGCCCCTGGATGCTCATCTGACCGTAATCAAATGCCTAAAACCTCTGAGCGTTATAGGGCTCAGCCTCCTGGATCCAACGCCACCTAGTGGCCTGCCAGTGTCACAAATAAGGTATTTAAATACGCTTATCTGACCATAAATAAATACCTAAAACCCCTGGAAACCTTAATACTCCACTTTGAAAAACGTTCCGCGGGGCCTGCATGTAACACATAAGAGTGGTGTTGATGCAGATTTTTTCTTCTGCCCCCCCCCCCCAAACGTTTTTGCTATTAACGCCACTGCCCCCAGAAAGGTAAGCCTCCTGGACCCCAACAGGGGCCCTAAGACGGCCCCCTGAATCGAACCCTATAGTTCCATCTAGCTCTATGTGTCATGGTCATTTTTAGAGAAAAGTAATCTAAGCTACGATTGCTGAATTTTAGCGACAAAAAGGGCATCGTTTACAAATGTTTGAATCCGAGATACATGGCCCAACGTGTTATCAGTGTCTGTGGTAGGTGTAATATTGAAGCCCTAAAACAATTGTGCTTCAAAATGATTATTAAGTGCCGCAAAAACGTAAACATCTTTAAGTGACCGGTTTTACCATACTAATTTTCCCGAAAGACAAATGACAGTGTAGAAGTGTTTAAAGGTAGTGTATCCCTTTTGCAGCGAACATCAAACTTTGTAAAACTTTGAAGGAATTATGATTTAGTCACGTACCGGTATGTCATATCTGTGAAATTCAAACGTTAGCAATGTCCTAGTATTCAAATCATTAAGGTGACCTGTTTACTTTCTTGACTTCACTGTCAGTCTAAGTGTCAGACACTATTGAGTGACTGACTGACTCCTTTTTTCTTAGGTAATAATAAACATAAAATGAGCTGTAAAGGGTAAATGAGCATTTATTTTTCAGGGAAGTTCTAAATTAATATTATCTTTCAAATGCCATTAGAATTTAACCTTTTCATTTCTGGGGCCTGCAAATGGGATGTAGTACCTTTAATGTGGAGTACCTGAAAGGGTTAATTGGATTATGATAAAGTTTAATCTATATAATCACACAGTTTATGCAAATTATTTCCTTTGATGATTTCTTCTGTTCATACAACTCGGACCTTTTTTTCATTTCAGGGTGGCATAAGGTCACAAAAGGTCATTTGATTTGGTAATGGTATGATCATTTTTCATAAGCTCGGTGTAAAAATTGGAAGATAAAGATCACAAATCACGATGGCGGTCTCCAGCGTTCTAAATTATACCTCTCTAATTTATTGGAAAATATCTACTATATTTTTCTTATCTTTTGTGTATGCTTGTATAATATTATTATACATTATTTCCTATTCAATTACAATATAGTGTCATACCACTACGTACTACTACACTCCTATACGATACAGTGAACTACAGCATTTTAGATTATCATTGCCTTAATTTGATGTTTAAATGAAAAAAATAGCTTAGAAAAGTCACATATCTACATAAAAGAAAATTACCTGAACAGAAATTATCAATGGTTCACTTTTAATTACTACAATTACAAGTACATAACATGTCCATTCAAAAGGTCACTGACTTGACTTGTCAATGAAAGCATACAGGTTCAAGCCTTTCTTGGTCTGTATAAAATGACATATTATTATCCTCCTACATCTAATTTTCACCATTACGTCCATACATAACATTTCAATGCAAAAGCGCGTCGACCTTTGTCAGTGAAAGTGGAAAAGTTCAAGATTTTCTCACTCAACCTTTCAACTGAAATATCTCTGTGTTAAAGAAGTAGCAGTTCTCATACAAATAGGAAGGCACATGTAAAATATGAATGCAATAGCCCCAACCCACGTGAAGCCCCCCCCCCCCCCCCTCACAATAAATACCCCTATATTACTGTTTTAGAACCACTACCGGTAATTACTTTTCCTCCTTTTTTGCAGAAACAGATATTATAAAACCACAATTATCCCCCCTATCTGACATGGAAACAAGAAAGATGCTAATCTACATCACCATGCAAGCCGACACTTATACAAGCAGCATCTAAGAAAGATGCTATATTAGATATATGTATCATTTCATGGAAAACGGTTTCATTTAATCTAAAATTACCCATTTTTAAAAATCTGATTTCATGCATGTTCTACTTAGTAGACCCGTTTAATTCAAACTCTCGGCATCTAAGTTTTCTTTTGTACCCAATGTTTAACACTTATTCAACAGTTCAACATTTCAACGTTTAGTGAGGCGATCATGTTGTGTGTTATCTGAATCACACACAATGGTTTTGTAAATTACCTTAAACCTCTTTTGTATTTTCTTCCATAATCAAATAATTATTGTTTGTCATTGTGCACTTCTTTGCTATGTATAATTTTGCCGTGACAACATCTCCGTTATTGTTCAACCAATGGAAAGAGAATTTTGTATGACAGATGAATCAATGAATAGATTTTGATAGTGAGTACACTGCACACATATAGTACATTACACTCAAATAATATTTGCACACATGGGGGTGGACGGGCAGATTGAAATGGAAGTCAACGATGATATTGGGTTAATAAAAGCAATACTAAGATAAACTGACACGTCAAAGCTTGAGTAAAAAAAGGAAAAGTCATGAATTTTGTATATGTTACTGGTATTCAACCAAATACAAATTGGCAACTCTGTATGTTTTGGGGTCCTGTCCCATTTGCTCTGTACTGAAAGTATCATGACCTTCCATTTTTCTAAGTCGCTTATTAAGGAATGGGTTAATATATATTAAGGGGGCATGTATATTATCAAATGTTTTCTGTAGGGAAAAGGAAAACTAACAATTTGTGTAGAGCAATGCAATTGGGAGAAGACCTCGCATGATACGTCACAGAATCGTAACTTTGTGTTTAATTAATTAAAATGTATAACTTCCTCTTTTAACTGATTTCTGCTCGAATTTTCATTTATCTGTAACTTTAGTATTTCTGTTTGTATTAAAACTAGCTTCGTATGAGGGCAGACGTTCCCTTTAAGTGAAGTCCATATAATTATGTGCAGCACAAATCTAGGAATAGGGTTTGTACAATGAATACATGTAACTTGTTGATTTAAATAACTTGTAAGTGGTATCACTTAAACATCTGTGACCCCAGTGTGACCCTGGTGTGAAATCTGTGTGACTTTGGTTTGACCTTCTCTTTAATATTGACTGATAACTGTTCCTATTCTCTGTAAAACAAAAGGTAAGCAATCAATTGTATCAGTACTTGTTTCTCTATCTAGGCATACTGCAGGTTCTTCTTTTGTAATATTAGATATGGTCATTTTGTCTGAGCAGGCCAACAAAAAGATCTGCCTTAATTTGATCATGTCTTGCCTCACATGGTGTGTTGGAGACGTGCTTAAAGATCAAAATTCCATTTTTTTAATAATAATTGTTTGTAGGTGATTGTTAATACCACCAGCTGTTAAGATGATAACATGATGGCATTCGGCAGACTAAAACAAAGATCTCCCCACCCCCATTTGGCATACATTCAAGAACATTTCCTACAAAAACGACCCCTTAAAGGGACTTGGTAACATTGTTCAGTTGAGAGAAAATGGTGCTAAGGTAGTGACTTCAATGCTTAATTTACAAATAAAGATTATCTGAAAGTTTGAGTGAAAACTGACCATCGTTAATGATAAAAATTGAGAAAACCTGATCTGATCGTTTCCTTAATTCTTCCAACTATAAAATTAAAATTTAATTGCATTGTAGGTAAATGTAAATCGTCACAAAGCAACGAATTGGCTTCATGTTCTTTTTCAGACATTTAAGTATTGAAAGATTTTTAAAAGCCTGTCTAATGTCTTATTTTCATGGAAAAACGGTTGGGAAAATTCAAAAATGTTTTGGAGAATTTACTGTAAGAGGGTGTCGCACAGAGACCCCTTCAAAGAAAGCCATAAATATCTTCGCGGTTTGAGCATTTTTTCAGGATATTTTGCATATTAGAGGGTATGTACGATAGAAGGAATATTATAACTAACATTTCATACCAAAATCACACAGTTTTTCATGAACCTTCAACAATGTTACCGATTCATTTTAAAAGCAGGTACAAAATTGGCTCTAACTATCTTAGCCATATGGGTACACATTCCCAAAAAGTATTTTTGATGAAAAGGTACATACATGTATGCGTTTACATGTTTGCAAACATCTTGAAACGCGACCCTTTTCTTTTCTTGAAATGTAATTGTCTTCCAAAGCGGAATGCCCATTTTTATAGGCAAAATGTTCAGTGTTTGAATCTACCATATACCTCCTCAATGTTAACATTAGATGATACCAGCTGGGGACCCCTTATGGAACAATCACAGTGTTGCCGCATAGTGGACCACACTGTGTACCACATAGTCCAACACAGTGTGGTACACAGCGTGCTACCACATGTGGGCCACATGTGATTTTGGGACATGTGGTAACGCTGTGGTGTACTATGTGATGCGTACCACACTGTGGTGGCAACAACATAACACAGATTGGTATACCACAGCGTTTCAACACTGTTGTACGCACCACATAGTATAGTACTATCCACTTAGTACAGCTGTTTGTAGACAGAAGGGTGTTAGCTCTGTGTAAACCTATATGAGTTAATGCCCTTCTGGTTCCAAACAGACACTCTTCGCAGCAGGCATTATGAACACACTATACATTTGTAAATACTGAATGATTCGTAAATAAATATTCTTACGTCGTGTATGGTTACTAATACTATCCCTTGTTAAAGTATAAAATACTTAATATTACAGCATATACCAAGTCCCTCGGAGAGTACTTCAAGCAGCTACCCTCTAGTTTCTTACTTACAAGCATACATAATATGCTTTCTTAGCACCTTAGGCAATTTATTTTTGTTTGTTAGCATACACAAATTATTATATCATGAACCAGATGTGCATTAACTTATATTAGTTTAGACAGAGTTAACTCCCTTCTGGTTCCAAACAGCTGTACTAAGTGGATAGTCCCAGCTGGTATTATCTTATGTTAACATTGAGGAGGTGTGGTAGATTCAAACACTGAAACCTTTGCATATAAAACAAGGGTATATTCCGCTTTGAAAGACAATTAAATAAAAATATTTTTAAAAAAGTCGCGTTTTCAAGATTCCAGCAAACATGTGAACGCATACATGTATGTACCTTTTCAGCAAAAATATATGTGGATGTGTACCCACATGGAAAAGATATTATTAAGAGCGAATGTTGTACCTGCTTTTAAGGGGCCCGTATTTTTTAGGCCATATTCTTGAATGTATGCCAAATAGAGATGGGGAGATCTTTCTGCCGAATGCCATCATGTAATCATTTTAACAGCTGGTGGTAAACAATCCCTTACAAAGAATTATTATTTAAAATAAGGGAATTTCGATCTTGAAGCACGTCCCCAACACATCATGTAAGGCTACTCATTATCAAAGGCAGCTAGATGCTTATGTTTTTATTGGCCTGCTCATGCAAAATGACCATATTTTATATACTAAAACTAGATGGATGTTCGACTGCGCGCAGTCGAAAATGATGCCTCCGCCATAGAGCAATTTTTCAAATTCAATGTTAAACTATATTGTATAATAGTGAATTAACTGATGATAAAAATGTAATTGTTAATGGTTTCAATGAATATTTTGGTACTGTTGGCACTAAAATTGATGATAACTTGCCAAATTTGAATGTAGATTTTAACTTTTTTTTTTAATAATGTAAATTACTCTCAATCAATGTTCTGTGAATCCATAACATTTGCAGAAATTTTAGATATTGTTAAAAAAACTTAAGGATAATGCAAGTCCAGGTGACGACGACATTAATACAAAAGTTTAAAAAAATCTATCTGTTTTGTTTTAAAACCATTGTGCAATATTTCTAATCTCTCTCTGGATCAAGGAGTGTTTCTAATTATCTAATTATAAACCAATTTCGCTTTTATCAATTTTTTCCAAGACTTTCGAAAAACTTGTTTATAAGAGACTTATTTCATATATTGATCAGAATCAGATTTTTTACAAAAGACAGTTTGGATTTAGAAAAGGTTATTCGACACATATGGCTCTTGTAGAATTAACTAACAAAATATCTCAAGTATTCGAGGAAAAGAAATTTCTTATGGGTATATTTTTAGAATTATCGAAAGCATTCGACAGCATTAATCACGAAAAGTGACGAAATACTTTTAAACAAAATGGAACGCTATGGTATAAGAGGTACACCTCTTAAATGGTTTCAGAGTTATCTCAGTGATCGTAAACAATATACATTTATCGACAACCACAAATCTGATTTATGTAATATATCTGTTGGTGTGCCCCAGAGATCCATTTTGGGGCCCCTATTATTTCTATTGTTCATAAATGATCTTCAATTTATTAGTGATGTATTATACTCAATTATCTTTGCTGGTACAAGTCTCTTTATTTCAGGTAATGATGTAGCAGAAGTTAACGAGCTGAAGACATGGAATTTCACAAGTTGACCTCTGTGACCCTTGACCTACGTGCTCCAAAATCTAAACAGATCGTCTTCCTATGGTGATACATACTATCATTAAGTTTGAAGTGAAAATTCTCCAGTGGTTCTTGAGATATCGCGATAACGATCTCAATGTATGGAATTTCATAAGTTGACCTCTGTGACCCTTGACCTGTGACCTACGTGCTCCAAAATCTAATCAGATTGTCTTCCTATGGTGATACATACATGTACTATCATCAAGTTTGGAGTTTAAATCTCCAGTGGTTCTTGAGATATCATGATAACAATCTCAATGTATGGAATTTCATAAGTTGACCTCTGTGACCCTTGACCTTTGACCTACGTGCTCCAAAATCTAATCAGATTGTCTTCCTATGGTGATACACACTATCATTAAGTTTGAAGTTTAAATCTCCAGTGGTTCTTGAGATATTATGATATGGTGATACATACTATCATTAAGTTTGAAGTGAAAATTCTCCAGTGGTTCTTGAGATATCGCGATAACGATCTCAATGTATGGAATTTCATAAGTTGACCTCTGTGACCCTTGACCTTTGACCTACGTGCTCCAAAATCTAATCAGATTGTCTTCCTATGGTGATACACACTATCATTAAGTTTGAAGTTTAATTAATCTCCAGTGGTTCTTGAGATATTATGATATGGTGATACATACTATCATTAAGTTTGAAGTGAAAATTCTCCAGTGGTTCTTGAGATATCGCGATAACAATCTCAATGTATGGAATTTCATAAGTTGACCTCTGTGACCCTTGACCTTTGACCTACGTGCTCCAAAATCTAATCAGATCGTCTTCCTATGGTGATACATACTATCCTTAAGTTTGAAGTTTTTACATCTCCAGTGGTTCTTGAGATATCATGATAACAATCTCAATGTATGGAATTTCATAAGTTGACCTCTATGACCCTTGACCTTTGACCTACGTGCTCCAAAATGTAATCAGATTGTTTTCCTATAGTGATACACACTATCACTAAGTTTGAAGTTTAAATCTCCAGTGGTTCTTGAGATATCATGATATCACCGCCACAACACCGTGCCCCAAGACTCAGGACTATACATCAACGACATCTGGAAACCTCTCATCAACAAGTACCCGGTCACTCCTCCTCCACCACCACCTCCAGCACCGCCTCCAACACCGCCTCCAGCACCGCCCTCACCACCCCGACAGACACCCGTACATCAACCACCGCCACTCGCCGAACCCTCAAAGCAGCTGCCAGCCTCGCAGCTACACTGCACAGCAGACGACAACAGACTACAACGCCGCCTACGTCGGGGACACACACAGCGTCTCGCCGACAACACACCCCACTCATCGACTCGAAACTCTCCTAAGTCCGCAACCCGGAAACTCCAGCCCGACGGATAGTCAGACGAATTACCAGCCGACCATCCATGCCCACTCCCCGATGACTCAAGCGGACATACGGTCACCTATTTTTCCCTGACGTCCGCACACCGGTGACTTAAGCTCACGCACGCCAGCTATTCCCCACTCCTGACGACGGATAGTCAACCTGTTCGAAACGTCGAGCCACTCATCCTCTCCAAGCGCTATAGTTCTCCTGAAAACTATATGCCAAGAAAGATAACAAACAGTCCTTTTCAGGACTACACTCCTCCAAGAAAGATTACCGAGTCAGAGTCCTGTTCAGGACTCCTCATACCTCTCTCTCTCTCACACACATGGTGCTACCGCAAACCTACTGTATAACAATCTCAATGTATGGAATTTGTTATGTTTGAAGTTTAAATCTCAAATGGTTCTTCAGATATCGCGCTAACAAACTCAATACAAGGAATTTCATAAGTTGACCTCTGTGACCTGTGACCTTTGACCTACGTACTCCAAAATCTAATCAGATCGTCTTCCTATGGTGATAAATACTATTCCCGAGTCTTAAGTTTAAATCTTAAATGGTTCTTGAGATATTGTGATAACGGTCAAACGAGACGGACGTACGGACGGACAACCCGAAAACATGATGCCTCCGGCACCACCTTCGGTGGCGGAGGCATAAAAAGAAGAATCTTCTATATGCCTAATTGTCAGTTAGAACAAAAAGTATTGATGCAATTGATTTATCACCTTTTGTTTCACAGAGAATAGGAGCAGTTATCATTTAATATTAAAATGAAAGTCAAACCAGGGTCACACACAGGTTTCACACCAGGGTCACACCAGGGTCACACTTGGGTCACAGCTATTTAAGTAATAACACTTACACGTTCATTAAGTCAACAAGTTACATGTATACTTTTCACAAACCACATCCCTAGATTGTTATGTTGTACATATGAACTTCAATTCACCCTCATATGAAGCTAATTTTAATACAAGCAAAAATACCAGAGGAACAGATCAGTGAAAATTTGAGCAAAAATCTGGTTAAATAAGGAAGTTATACATTTTAATTGAATATAATCACAAAGTTACAATTCTGTGACGTATCATGCGAGGTCCTCTTCCACTTGCTATATGCTCTGCACAAATTGTTTATTTTCCCTTTTCCCTACAGAAGATATTTGATCAAAAACATGCCCCCTAAATGTATTCATTGCTCAAATGTTTTTATTAACCCATTCCCTGATACACGACTGACAAAATGGAAGGTCATGACACTTTCAGTACAGAGCAAATAGGAGAGGACCTAAAAACGTACATAATTGGTAATTTGTTTTTGGTTGAATTTCAAAAGTTCCTAAATTTTCGTTTTTTTACTCAAGCTTTGACGTGTCTGTTACTTTTATTTTGCTGCTTTTATTAACCCAACAGCACCGTGGACTTCCATTTTAATCCGCCCTTCCACCCCCATGTGTGCATATTTGAGTGAAATGTACTATGAAGTGTGCAGTGTACTATGAAATGTGCAGTGTACTCACTATCAAAATCTATTCATTGATTCATCTGTCATACAACATAAATTATCTTTCCATTGGTTGAACAATAACGAAGATATTGTCATTGCAAAACTATTTGGTGCAGATCACAGGCCCACCCTGTCCAACATGACCGCCTCATAATTACAGGTTAAACTGTTGAACTGTTGAATAATTGTATAAGATTGAGGACAAACGAGAACTTGGATGCCGAGAGTTTGGATTAAACGGGTCTATTGGATAGAACATGCATGAAATCAGATCTTTTAAATGGATCATTTTAAATTACATGAAACCTTTTACCATGAAATGGTTCATATATCTATTATAGCATCTTTCTTGTTTCCATGTCAGATAGTGGGGATAATTGTGGTTTTATAATATCTATTTCTGCAAAAAAGGAGGAAAAGTAATTACCGGTAGTGGTGCTAAAACAGTAATATGGAGTGTTTACTGCTGGGAGGGGGGGGGGGGGGGTTCACGTGGGTTGGAGCTCTTGCATTCATGTTATACATGTGCCTTCCTATTTGTATGAGGACTAGAGTGTTTAACTTAGAGTGTGATGAACTTCTTGTTCAAAAGAATTTTGAATAACAGTTCACTAATCACAAATCTATACATGTACAAACAACCAGACAAACAAGCAAAACGAGCACCCAATAATAACATTAGCGGAACAAAAACAACTACAAAAATAAACATGAACTCTATAAACATGACATTAAAAAAAGAAATAGCAAATGTTGTAGAATCCTTAGATGGGCCTGATCTTATTATTTTTTGGTAGGTTTCATTATGTGTTATGTACACTGTCGCTCATAAAGTTGGAATATTTTTGTTTTACCCCAATTTATGGAATTATTTTAAAAATAATTAAAAAATAATAGATCTAGATAATAGTATACATTCTCAGATTGTATTGAATAATAATTTGACAATGTGTGTTTTGCGTGACTGCTAAAGCATGTGCATGCTACTATGCTGATCAAATATGGGACCTACGCCCTTAAGTCATAAATGACAGTAATGTGGATTAATTAATGCCCCACAAAAGGGCACTAATATAGCACATTGACACGGTTTTGATCCTGGGGCCTCACAGTTACGAGGCCATTGCTTTGTCACTGAACCATGACTGTACGCAGCGGGGGCTAGGGTAGGGGGCAGTTTCCATAAATAAAATAAAAAACAGAAAATGCAATAAATTTTCAATAATTTATTGCATTTTACCCCGGTCCCCAACATAAACAAATCCTCTGGATGGCCATGCATTATGGCTCAAGGCATGGGCACAATGGCAAGCTGTTTTATCATTAAAACATATTTCTTGATATCAAGAAATAATTTTACGTTGTAAAGCAATGGTAATTCTTGATATCAAGAATTCGGTTTCGTGATATCAAGAATTTGATTTCGTGATATCAAGAAATATGTTTTAATGATAAAAATGCTTGCCATAAGATCGAGCCAGCTCGCCACAATTCGTGGCTCCAACTCGGCTAAGTGGGAGCCCTGCTTAAGTATCATCCTGTAATTTAGGGATCTTAACTCAAAGTTCCTTTGACAATCGCGTTACTCATTCATTGGTTACTTAGACTTTGATGTATGGCTCCAATCTTTTCATTAGTCCTTACTATAACTTCTTATCCTAGCTGGGTAAAAGTTGCAATGCAATATGTTAAGTTAAATAGCTACAGCTCAAAAGAGATTGTAATAAGTCAGTATAGGTCCTCCAACACAATTTTCGGAGGAGGAATGAAACTATGAAAGATTCTGAAATTTTGAGCATTTTGTTTAAAGATCTACATTAGGGACTTTTAGATTCTGCACAACGAGAACGCGGACTGCCCTTTTAAGGCAATGTGACGTCACTGCCAGTGCCTTAAAAGGAGGTCACATTGCCTTAAAAGGGCAGTCCACGTTCACGTCGTGCAGAATCTAAAAGTCCCTAATATTATAACCAGCACTCGGGAGAGGCCATCAGTCAAACCGACAGCCAGCCAGCCAATTTCAATGACCCAGCATTCAGCAAATTGGACCGATGCAATTTACGGATTTGATCCCTAACCCTATACAGTGGGGCGGCGAATCCGGCACTAGCACAAAGTGTCACTATACTTTACCCTAAACCTTAACCTATGACTCACAACATATTTCAAAATTGACCCTAACTACAGTAAAATTTTGTCTTCATATTCCTTAAAAGTTTTTGAACAAATTAAAGTCAATGGGAGTGGGGTGATGAATGAGCCACTTGCGCAAAGTGTCTCTACATCTAAACCTATAACCCTCTCCAGAGGTGGCGGAGCAACTTTCAAAGTGAGGAGGGGGGGCACCAACAAAAAGGGCACTTTCTGGGGGAAAAGGGCACCTTCAAAGGGAAATATACAATTTTTTCAATATTGTTTCTCTTTATTCATCATATCATACTTTGCAGTTGGGTGTAATGGTCCGAGGTGTGAGGTCGCAGTGCGAAAAGTTACATCTGTTAACGAGGAAAAACCCAATCCTAATTGGGTTATCTGCATATTCTCATAACGGAAGACTGTAAAGACCTTTGATAGGCAACATAATAATATCTATAAATGCGAGCGAGCGTAGCGAGCGAGCTTTGGGGGAAATTGCTCTTAATCGCTTGCAATTAGGGGCACGTTTAATGATGAGAGGAAAAGGGGACACTCATCTAAAGGGATAAGACACTTATTAAAAAAGAAAAGGAGCACGTGTCAAAGTACAAAGGCTTATTATCAGAGGTGAAAACGGGGCACCTCTTACACATAAAAAAAGAGGCACTCACCAGGGATAAAAAGGCTTTTATGAGAATGTGAATTGGGCATTTGTCAATGGAAAAGAGGCACCTATCAGATTTTGATAAGAGCATTTACAAGAAGTGAAAAGGGGCATTTATGAAAAAGGGATCAGTTCCTTATTAGAAAGTAAAAAGGGTACGTACATTGTTAGAAGGGTAATTATCAGAGGTGAAAAGGGGCACCGACCAAATAAGAAAAGAGGCACTTATGAGAATGAAAAAGGGGCACTAATAATAAAGGTAAATGTGCATTTGTTGAAAGAAAAGGGGCACCAATTATATTTTAATAGGGGCATTTATCGGAGATGAAAGGGGGCTTTTATGAGAAGGGGAAAGAGGCTCTTATTAGAAAGAAAAAGAGGCATATGTTGAAATAAATGGGGCACTTATCAGAGATGAAAAGGGGTAATTATGAGAAGGGAAAGGGGCACTTACATGTATAAGAAGGAAAAAGAGCATTCATTAAGAAGGAAAATGGGGACATGTTTAAAAAAAGGGGGGCATTTATTAGAGACAAAAAGAGCACTTATCAGGAGGGGAAGGGGCACGTGGCAAAGTAAAACGAGTATCTCTCAGAATTGAATAGGGTTATTTACAAGAGGTGAAAAGGGGCATATTATGAGAATGAAAAGTAGTATTTATGAGAAGGGGAAGGGGCTTTTTCTAGACGGGGACACTTAGAATGAGGAAAAGGTGCACTTATTAGAAAGGAAAGGGGGCACAATCTTGTGAAAATATAATAGGTGCGCTTATCCGTGTTAAAAAGGGGTAGTTATTAAAAGGGGAAGGGGCATTTCTACAAAGGAAAAGGGGCACTTGTCAAATCAAGAGGGGCACCTCGCAGATGTGAATAGGGTAATTATCATAGGAGTAGGGGCCCTTATCAGATTAATAGGGGCACTTGTCAAAGTAATAGGGGCATTTATGTAAAGAGGGGCACTTTTAGGATACTTGAAAAAAAAAAAACGCGAGCGCCACCTCTGACCCTCTCTTTCTCTCTCCCCTCGCATTCGATATCTCTTTCTTGATTAGGCTTAGTTGATTAGTACCTTAATCACCCTGTACCATGCTTTTTCTGAGCTGTTGTTCCTCTCCTCCTCTCTCTTTTTGTCTCTCTCCTCTTTATCTTTCTCCATGGTTTGTACTTTTTTTTTTTAAGGGACTCAATGAAAGTTAATCTTATCTTTGTAAATCGGTTTGTAGTTAATTCCTTAAGGGGGTATTCACTGAGCAGCGAATGCTTATGAACGTTGCGAATTTGGATTTGCCAACTTTTCTGACAAATGTTAGCGAAAATCAAGGTTTGTCTTTGTGACATTTAGCAATTTTTAGCAAAGTTCAATTAGCAACATTTGAGCGAATGTTTGCGAAAATGTTTGCGAAAGGCATTTGGCGGCTATTAGCAAATGTAAGCAAATGTCAGCGAGCGACAGTATTTGCTTGGGAATGTTTGGGACCTTTTGCTAACTCCTGGTTCAGTACCAGGCGAATTCATGGACCAAACCTCATAAAAAGGGTGAGCAACCTTCCCCAGCATTTAGATTATATAGGAACTATTTGGTCATGTGGTCACTAGCATTAAAAAATCAAAAAGAAATTCAGCGACACCGTCTTACAACAGTTTTCAAAGGCTTACAACCATTTCGCAAACGCTTGCAACTGTTTACAGGACGTGTTCAAAATTTCTTTGCGACAAGAAAAACTGTTTGCGACAATGAAAACTGCAAACTTTCTTGCAACATTTTACGAAACCTTTTGCAACCTTTTACGAACCTTGGCAAAACCCCAAATTCGCTACATTCGCAAGCACTCGCCGCTCGGTGAGATACGCCCTTAAATGACTGCATATAAATCCTAAATAGAGAGCAGTGTCTTTACAGTGACACGTGGGGTTTTCTATATTGAACTCACTCAATACTAGTAATAATATAAATCATAAATAGAGAGCAGTGTCTTTACACGTGGGGTTTTCTATACTGAACTCACTCAATACTAGTAATAATCACTTGCTCATTGAACCATTAAAACAAAAAAACGAATAAAGATGTTGTATTTTTATTATACAGTTAAAACAATTTTGTGTAAAAATTACAAAGTGTATTGGACTTTTAGATAATCTTGTCTGTATATTTCAAATAAAAAAGAAAAATCTTGATTAAAAATCAAATATAAAACACCCTGATTCCTGCTTTCAAGGCCGATTTATGCATACCAAGATCCACAAGATGTTGGAAAATTTGCCCAAAATATAGTACTATTTCGCTTTTATAGTTGTAACAACCCAGGCAACGAATACACCAGTGATCTGTATAGGATGATGCTATGTTTCATCAAGACCCTGATACGGACCGAACACTCTTCAATCTCTTATTTTGGGGGCTGAACATTAGATCCTTGTTGCATGGATACTCTGAAAACTCAGATGGTTAGTTCTTGTGTCATCTATTAAGCATGTCTCTCTGGGTAGTTTCATCGAGTCCATTTGGATGTTGGTCTGATACAGAGAGAAGAGATAGCAATTGAAACTTGGAACTGTTGATTACTCTAGAGCAGGCCTTCTCAACTGGCGGCGCGCATGCCACTTGTGGCGCTTGCGGTCAGTCGGAGTGGCGGGCGACTGTTGCAACAACAAAACAAAACACAGAAAGAAAGAAAGAAAATATATATTTTAGAATTAAATACTCAGCTAAATCAAGAAGTTGCAGTCGAATTTGAGCCCAAAATGCCTGCTTAACAAACAGGAAGAAGAGGGAATTTGTCGTTTTTTTACCAATTTATACGAATCTAAACCTAAGGTCTGAACAACAATTAGCTTACGATGGGATACCAATTTTAACATTGCCAATCCCTGGAAACATCTTGTTGTTGTTTGTTTGATTTTCACTTTATTTTGACATTTCCCGTGTTTATTGCACACAAAAACTACATATAAATATACCTTTAGTGTAATTGTACCCAGGAAATGTACTCATTTTTTCACATCAATATGAAATTATGATTGATTATATTGTGGAATCAAATGGGAAATGGTGTTAAACATGCCCCATTTGGGCCTTTAGAAAGCCCTAAATCCACCAGCTTCAGGGGGCTCTGCCCCCTCCTACCCCCGTTAGGGCTTCTCCCCTGGACCCCACCCATTTTCGGCTCGGTCGCTACGCTCCCTCGCAGCACAGTCAACCATACAGGGTGGCACTTCAACTACAAATTCTTTTTGTTTTGGCACTTCTAATAAACTAGTTGAGAAGGCCTGCTCTAGAGTCTTTTGTCATCTCTTAGCTATTACTCCCGTAACATCATCTGGTTCAAGAGGTTGTTCTTACTCTGATAAAGGGAGAGCATTTCAGATCTGGTTTCATCTCTTTGTCATATCATTCTGTGTAGATTTATCTGGTTGCTGTTCTACCGATACGTTGATATATAGCGAGCAGTTAGAACAGTTCACAGTCCTTGATCCTGATGCATTATCTCGAGAGAGGGTATAGTCACCTCCACATCTACATGGATAGATGTAGGTCAGGTCATCTGAAATAAAGGTCAAAGGTACAGATTCAGTACTACAAGACTGAATAAAATATATTTTGCCTGCCTTACAGTTGTACAGCAGGTAAATGGTGTTTGTCTCATTAATGTATGCACGGTTTTGTTTGTTAAGGTCGTTGTCTAAAGTAATAAGTAATTATGCACAGGATTAGGAATGCTTTGCTGGTGTTGCAGACTATGAGACAGAGGGTGTGGTAGTGGAGGTTTGCGGAGTCATTCTAGCTTGCGCCTTTACCACAATAAAGTTCAAATCTGTGCGTATTATCTGTATTATTATAAGTGCATAAACAAATTGGCAGCCAAGAACCTTTTAATTTTACTGTCTTCACCTCATCGGTTTAACTCCGCTCTAGTGCAGATACTTCAATTTTACACGTTCATAGAGTTAATTCGAAGAAGGGTGAGGCTGGCTTTGATTTGTGTGGTCCACTACTGTGGAATAGTTTGCCAGAACACCTGCGCTCGTGAACATCTACAGAACATTAAAGCAGAATCTAAAGACATATTTGTTTGAATTGTAGTTAAGTTATCTTGGAGAGCTGTATTATACCGGAGTGTTGGCTCAGTCAGTAGAGCGTCCGCCTCACAACCTGGAGGTCGTGGGTTCGAATCCCGGCCGCGTCATACCAAAAGACGTTAAAAGATGGGAGTTGTTGCTACCTTGTTTGGCGTTCAACAATAAGGGATAGAGCAACGTCGATCTGGCGCTGCTCAGTGGCTGCCGGGCTCACGATCAATTGGGCAAAAAGAATATCCGTTTCGGTTTAATAAAATTTGGAGTGGACTATTTGGCTATTATTATTATTATTATTATTATTATTATTATTATTAAAGCACATAGAGCAGTTTTAATTGACTATGCGCTATATAAGTGACAGTTTATATAAGCTAATTTTTCAAATTTTCGCTCATTGAGCTATATCTCTACGCTGGACCTACTTGTCCGGAAAGGTTCTTGATCTTCTCATTAAAAACAGATATTTTGTCACAGAAAGATACATTCAGGGAGATATGGTTTCCTAAGGTGGAGAGTGTATGTAAAATGCCTGGTACAGTTTGTACCTAATTGTGCATCCAGTGCAGTACACTCGAAAACGCTCGGTTTGTATGGAGTATGTCACTTTACTTATTGTATGTAATACACACGCATACAAGAATGTATTGTGGAATGTTAATATGACAATCACATAGAATAAACGGGCAGCTCCTAGTCGTCGGGCAAGCAATAACCAATAACAAATGACAGTGTAGAAATGTTTAAAGGTAGTGTATCCCTTTTGCAGCTAACATCAAATTCTGTAGAACTTTGACGTAATTATGAATATGTCACATACCGGTATGTACTATCTGTGAAATTTTAACGTTAGCAGTGTCCTAGTATTCAAATTATGCAAGGAAACCCGTTTACTTTCTAGACTTCACTGTGAGACACTATTGAGTGACTGACTATTTTTTTGGTGGTAATAATATACAAGAAATGAGTTTTGTGGGAAGTTCTGAATTAGTATTATCTTTCAAATGCCATTGCAATTTAACCTTTTCATTTTTGGGGGCCTGCAAGTGTCATAGTACCTTTAGTATACAGTGTGTCCCAGAAAAAACGAAAACGAGAATTATTGATGTTTTATCATAACTTGATCGCAATTAAAATGAATAAATGACACATATTTGTAAAGCTTAACGAGATCCTCCTCTTTCATTTGATGCAACTCATATGATGCATATTTCACGCATGAGGGATTAAAACAATTTGAAGAGAGGAAACCAAAAAGTCATTTGGCGGGCGTTATTTGAATTTCAAAGAGAAAAATCACATTTCTAGAAAGTTCATTTTCTGCCCTTTCATATGACACCTCACGCAGGAAAATTGAGCCAGGAATGACAAAGTTCTGTTTGTTTAAGGTAATGCTTGCATTTCCATAATTTTGATTAAAGGGATAGCTGAGTTCTTTGGCAGAGGGCGCTACACAAAATAATTTTTTTGTGAGATAATTAAGCATTAAAGGGGTAGGATTCGGGAATAAAGAAATAAAGCAAGTTTTGTATGCCGATGATATTACATTGTTTTTAAAAGATATGGATTCAATTAATAAAGTGAAGAAAGTTTTCAAAAACTTTGAAAAATTAAGTGGGTTGAAGATAAATATGGATAAGACAAATTTTATGTGGTTAGGAGAGGAAAGTGATAGGCCGGGTTTACCTTTTTTTGGACATAGGGTACAACATATAAAGATCCTAGGGGTATATTTCGCACGTCATTCCAAAATAAAAGATGATTTGAACTATAAGGAAATTTTGAGCAAAATCAAAAGACTAATCGGTTGGTGGAAGCAACGAGATTTAACGATGTTTGGCAAAATTAAATTGTTGAAGATATATGTATTTTCAAAACTAAATTATGTTTCGTCTCTTATGACAGTCCCACAAAACATTTTTGAAGAAATCGAAAAGATTTCTTTTAATTTTATTTGGGGAGGGAGAGACAGAATAAAACGGAAAATATTATATCAAGATTACTGCGCTGGGGGACTCAGAGTAACGAATTTTAAGATATTTATCAAGACTCAGAGAATAATGTGGATCAAACGGTTGCTCTATGGAGAAAAGTATTCAGGTTGGAAAGTAACCTTTGACCACTTTTTCAGATCACTGGGGGGTCGAATTATATTTCTTTGTAATTATGATAAAAATAAAATGGACTTGAAGGGTATACCATCTTTTTATAAAGACATGTTGAAGGCATGGCAAGAATTAGATAAATGCAGACACTTTGGAGAAAATAAGAATAATCCGATTATATTTAGCAATAAGTGTATATGTCTCAGCAATAAAACATTTTTTGATGTCGAACTATTTCAGAAAGGTATACTTCAAGCATCAGATATAATTGTCAGAGGTCATTTAAAACCGATCTTACATTTTTTAAATTTGGGTTTTGAAACTAAAAGCTTGCTTAGAATTCAAAAGATCTTTTCAGCAATTAGAAACGATTGGATACAAAGTGATTTTATGGAAGTGGACACTGAAAATTTTGAAATAGAATTGATGATATTTGGACGTTTACAGAAACTATGTGATATAAAATCTAGGCGGTTATATGATTACTTCACTGAAGACCTTCAAAAAGAGTATACATTACATGTTACAGATGGCAACTGTCAATTTGATCTTGGAATGACGGAGTTGAAAGAAACATTCACAAGGATGAAATGTGCAATGCTTTGTAATAAACATAGAGAGTTTCAATACAAACAATTACAAGGGGCTGTATATACGAAAAGAGAGCTCTTTAAATTTGGTTTTGAGTCAGACCATTTTTGTTCCTTTTGTAGACTAGAAGTAGAGACATACCAACATTTATTTTTAGATTGTATTAAAGTTAAAAGATTATGGCAGGAAGTAATTCAAAAGTTACATTTAATCGAAATTGACATTGATGATTGGAAACCCATTTTTATGGGAATATCCGGCAATACTGCGAGAATATTTGTAATAAATTGTATCATATTTTTAGTAAAGTATATCATTTTTATTTCCAGAAAAGAAGGAACTTTGCCATCTGTACAGAAAACAGTACATATGCTTAAAAATTACAGAGACGAGGAATACAAAATGGCCTTCAAAAAGGGGAAACTGGGGATTCACTTACAGAAATGGGAACAAATCGATGCATTTTTACTTTAATGGATGTGGGTATTATTATTATTTATTAGTATTATTAATTCTCTCTCGTGTACAGGTGGACAAACCGGAACAGGTTGCATGCAGTGTGTGTGTCGGCGTGAAGGGGGTATGATGAGATGGGTGGGCAAAAGGAGGGGGGGTGGGTTAAGAGTTTGTGTGGTGTGAGTTGAGGGAACAGGTTGCATGCAGTGTGTGTTTGTATGTGTGTTTATGTGTGTGAAAGGTGGTGTGGGTGGGCTAGAGGGGAGGGGGGGTGTGAGAGTGTTGTGATAGGATGGTAATATGTAACTTTAAACCTTCCTCTACTGTTATTTTGATTATACACTGTTACATGCAAGACCTTTTTTTTTTCCTTTTTTTTTCTCTATGTTCATTGATTGATGTAACTTATGAAATGTCTTGTATCAAAGATCTTGTTTTATATTGCTTATCTTGATAATTTCTTGTTATGTGAATTTCTTGTTATGTGAAATTATGAGGAAGGAAATAAAATATCATTTAAAACAAAAAAAATCTACACTTTAAACCTTCCTCTACTGTTATTTTGATTATACACTGTTACATGCAAGAATTTTTTAATTTTTTTTTTCTATGTTCATTGATTGATGTAACTTGTGAAGTGTCTTGTATCAAAGATCTTGTTTTATATTGCTTATTTTGATAATTTCTTGTTATGTGAAATTATGAGGAAGGAAATAAAATATCATTCAAAACAAAAAAATAATGAAAAACTGAGTGTCAAATTTGAAAGAACACAATTTAAATGACAAAATCATCTTTGTATGATAAAAATTGGTTCATAAACGGCTGAAATATCCATGAATATTATGATTTCTAATACTTGTGTACCACCACAAATATTAGATATTTTGAAAAAGCCATTGAAAAAACGAAATAGCGCCTTTTACGTCGTATTTCAGCCAATGCCGATGTTGGCTTTTTTGTTTGCATTTTCGTGTTGGTTATATTACGCACAACCAGCCGGCCCATGTATTGTTATTTTTAATTAATTATTTAATTAACGGTCACAATATTTTTTTTTAAAGTGGAGCTGAATTGGTATGATCGTATTGGCTAAATTTCACACAATTTGGGGTCTAAAATTACCTTCATAGCAAGTTTAGGTCGTAAAAAGGGCACTAGAAATGTCATAGATAAGAATAAGAGCAATAAACATTTAATCGGATTCGTTTTCACTGGCTGCCTGCCTTAGCAACAAACAGAGTTGACAAAAGGCTTAACTCTGTTCCGTTGATGATCAGCCATGCATCAAGTCTTTCGTCTTTGTGCATGGATGATCGTCAACGAAGCGGAGTAAAGTCTTTTGTCAACTCTATTTGTTGCTACGGCAGGCAGCCAGTGAAAACAAATAACTCAGAATTCTGTTTGTCTAGTTTTTTTCTACTTCGATTATTAAAGAGGAAGCTGACTTGTTTACATTTTTTACTACAGTCACCTATATTGCACGGGGACTTTACTTCATTTTCGAACACTTTAGCTGAGCTACCCTACTTTAGTAGAAGTGTCGAGTTATATTTGTCCAGTCAACCTCCACTTTTTCCACTAGTAGACTACTCCTGCTTTTTGGCATCTACAAGTAACCCCCAGTTCTACCAGTGGTAAGTAAAAATCATTCATTCAAAGATTTTTACAATGACCTGTGTGTCAAAAGATGTGCAAATATTGAAAGATAAGAATCACAAAGGCAGCGATGTGGCGTGAAATGCGTGAAATGCATTAATTTAAAATAAGCACCGAACTTTGTACTGTGCTTTGTACTGTACAGGTTAAGAATAGAAATGGGAGTTGCTGTGCATGAAAGATTAAAATGATCTGGAACTTCTTTCAATATTTAGTCCAACTGCTCGTATAAGTAAGAAGGGGGAAATATGGGTGTGTGATACACCAGAATGAGCTAGGCAGTATAAACATACTGCTACTACTAGGGGAAGTATGTAGCTTATTTATGATCAAATTTTCTTATCAAGGCACTAAGGATTGCCTATATCAATAACTGTAAAGAGCAAAACAATTTTGAAATTGAAATATATAACGGGACAGTTTGGAACAGCACATTAAAAATGACTATCTACATGTATACCGGTCGTTTAAAATGTCAAAATTCAAAATGAGATGAGAGTAGAAAAAACAATTTTTATAAATATATAAGCCAATATTTTTGCGCACCTATTTTCACAAATGACAGGGACACAGACATGTTCAGGAATTATCTTTTTCTTGACAATTATACAATACATGTTCTTATCTGCTAAAGTCAGCTCATTTTTGTCTGCTGTTAAAAAAAATCATGATCCTACAACAATACGTAAAATTCATGAATCCTCACAAAACTAGTGGCTAATACAATGTAAGTTGAATTATACCTTGATGCCATGTCATTTCATGTAGCTCTATCTCATCATGGACTAAAGCACTCGTCAATTGGTCAGCTGAAATCAAAAATATAAAAGTTTATCACATTAACATGCCTTCTTATTAAAAATACATGTACATGAACACAAGCCTTTTATTAACCGGGCGCCGGGCGATTTTTACCCAACGGTCCCTGACTTTTGGCGCCCGGTAAGATGGGGAAAATGAGTACAGGGCGCCGGTCATTTTTTATTTTTGGCGCCCGGTCTGGGAGAATTAAAATTACCTGTTCCAGAAACTTCCACATGTCTAGCACTAAATGCTCACCAATGCGATAAAAGCTTACTTGATACAAGGTAATTGTGGACTGAATGAACCATAACAAATCATTTTATGATGAGAATCCTAGTTGAAATCGCCCCGAAATAATTGCAGCACGACTATTCGAACGGCCGCTAACGTATATCTCCTACTCCTAGCGCCACTGCTAGGCCTAGGGTTAGGGCGGCTAGCTAGCCGGCGTGCTGCAGCTAGAGCGGAGATCGAGAGTGGGCGAGCAACACTCTCACTCCGTCTAAAAGTTTGACTTCATTGTGAAAATCTTACTTTGAAAAACGATTCTCAAAATTCAGTATACATGGCCTGAATAATCACAATACAAACTTTGATTTCACAACTCTTTTCCTGGAAACTATATATAAAAATCGTGGCAATCATGATGGAAATAGATCACATTTTTGGAATTTCGCGCACGCAGTCCGATCGCCGATCAATGAAAATGATCGGGAAAAATCGGTAGAAAACAAATATTTTAATATTTTTTAAAAATAAATATGCCGACAATTTTTAAGTTTTGTGCTATCAAATACTTTAACAAAAATGCATAGCTGGGATTAGTTTGTCATTCAGAGTTATTGTAGACCGTGTTTGTAGATATTAAGTGTTTTTCATGACTTTGAAAAAAGAGGTAAAAATGCGAGCCGCCACTTTGGATTATAATGTAAGCACGCATATGGCGCGCCATATGCCCAATAACCCCGAAAAACACGGTTTATCGCCGATAAACAAGGTTTATCGACGAAAAACAAGGTTTATCGAGCGAAAAACAAGGTTTATCGAGCGATAAACCTTGTTTATCGTGAGAAACTCTGTATATCGACTGATAAGCACAGTTTCTCTCGATAAACAAGGTTTATCGACGATAAACAAGGTTTATCGATAAACAAGGTTTATCGAAAAACACGGTTATTCGTATTTCGTCAGGAGAGGGCGCTTTTTAAAGTTGCACCCAGCTCAGAGCACTGCTCCGCACGTGCGCTTTACACCGTAGAATATACCAACACCGTAACACTTGCTCGCGCTCATGACCACGATCGACATTTTCTGAGTGGAGGTATGGCGAAGTATTCCAGGCTTTTTCCCCAATTTTTGAAATGTTATGTTTATATATCTCTCTCTCTCTCTTTCAAACTTTCTAGGTTTTCCCCTTCTCTTATCTCTCTCACTCTCCCCCTTTCTTTCTCTCACTCTCTCTTTCTCCTACCCTCTCAATATAACCCTTCTGTCTTTCCCTCTCTTTCTTCTAATTCTCTCTTTCTCTTTCTCTTTCCTTTTTCTTTCTCTGCACTCCCTCTCTGCCTCGTCCCCTTTTATCTCTTTCCCCTAGTATAGGGTAGAGATAGATGGTTGGAGAGAGAGGAGAGATAAATGAGAGATAGAGGATAGATAGAGCATGCAGGGGAAAAGGAGAGATAGAGCGGGGATAGATGGATGGATATAGATGGAGAGAGAGAGAGAGAGAGGAGAGATAGAGGAGAGATATTTTAAAGATAGATGGATGAAGACAGAGGAGAGGTAGAGCGGGGATAGATGGATGGTTATTGAGGATAAATAGAGGAGAGATCCAGCGGGTGAAAGATGGATAGAGATAGATGGAGAGAGAGAGAGAGAGAACAGATAGAGCAGGGAAAGATGGATGGTGAATAAGGGTAAATAGAGGAGAGATAAAGGAGAGAAAGGATAGAGATAGAGGAGAGATAGAGCAGGGATAGATGGATGTTAAAGAGAGATAGAGAAAGAGGAGATAATAGGTAGAGATAGATGGATGGAGAGAGAGGAGATATAAATGAGATAGAGCAGGGATAGAGGAGAGATATAGCGGGGATAAATGGATGGATATAGATGGAGAGAGAGAGATATAGAGGAGAGATAGAGGAGAGATAGAGCGGGGATAGATCGATATCTCTCCTCTATCTCTCCTTTATCTCTCCTCTCTCTCCATCCATCTACCCTGCTCTATATCTCCTTTATCTCCATCTATCTATCCCTGCTCTATCTCTCCTCTATCTCTCATTCATCTCTATTCTCTCCTTTATCTCTCCTCTATCCCTGCTCTATCTCTCCTATCTCTTTCTCTCTCCGTCTATCTCCATCCATCTTTCCCTGCTCTATCTCTCCTCTATCTCCTCCATCTCTAATTTATATCTCCTCTCTCTCCATCCATCTATCTCTACCCTATATCTCCTCTTTCTCTATCCTCTCTCTCTACATCCATCTATCCCTGCTCTATCTCTCCTCTATCTCTCCGCTTTCTCTCATTCATCCCTCCTCTATCTCTCCTCGATCTCTCCTCTATCTCTCCTCTATTTATCCTCGATAACCATCCATCTATCCCCGCTCTACCTCTCCTCTATCTTCATCCATCTATCTTTAAAATATCTCTCCTCTATCTCTCCTCTCTCTCTCTCTCTCTCTCCATCTATATCCATCCATCTATCCCCGCTCTATCTCTCCTTTTCCCCTGCTTTATCTCTCCTCTATCTCTCATGTATCTCTCCTCTCTCTCCAACCATCTATATCTACCTTATTTCTCATACCGGGTGAAAGAGATAAAAGGGGAGGAGGCAGAGAGGGAGTGCAGAGAAAGAAAAAGGAAAGAGAAAGGGAAAGAAAAAATTAGAAGAAAAAAAGGGAAAGACAGAAGGGTTATATTGAGAGGGTAGGAGAAAGAGAGAGTGAGAGAAAGAAAGGGGGAGAGTGAGAGAGATAAGAGAAGGGGAAAACCTAGAAAGTTTGAAAGAGAGAGAGAGATATATAAACATAACATTTCAAAAATTGGGGAAAAAGCCTGGAATACTTCGCCATACCTCCACTCAGAAAATGTCGATCGTGGTCATGAGCGCGAGCAAGTGTTACGGTGTTGGTATATTCTACGGTGTAAAGCGCACGTGCGGAGCAGTGCTCTGAGCTGGGTGCAACTTTAAAAAGCGCCCTCTCCTGACGAAATACGAATAACCGTGTTTTTCGATAAACCTTGTTTATCGTCGATAAACCTTGTTTATCGTCGATAAACCTTGTTTATCGAGAGAAACTGTGCTTATCAGTCGATATACAGAGTTTCTCACGATAAACAAGGTTTATCGCTCGATAAACCTTGTTTTTCGCTCGATAAACCTTGTTTTTCGTCGATAAACCTTGTTTATCGGCGATAAACCGTGTTTTTCGGGGTTATTAGGCATATGGCGCGCCATACACGCATTCTGTTTTCCATTGTCATTATAATCCAAGATGGCGGCTCGTATGTTTTGCCTCTTCACTTAGACTAATATTATAAATTTCAAAGTCATGAAAAGGCACTTCATATCTACAAACATGGTCTACAACAACTCTAAATGACAAAATAATCCCAGCTTTGCATGTTTATTTAGTATTTGATAGCCTAAAACTTGACAAATTTCGAATTTTGAATTGTTTGTTTGTTTTGTATTTCACCCTTCCAATCCGATTAAAGCCCCATCTTACAGGGTTAATTTATAGTGTACTGATATAGACTAATGACAATGAATAATAAATAAGTAAAAGGTAACGGTTAACAAATGATTTAAAAGAATACATATTTTCATCAATTTTGGAAACGGCTCCTGGTCCTGGAAAACGGCTCCCGGTTCTCTAAAAAAATTAAGGACCGGGAGCCGCTTTTTCAGATATTTGGCTCCCGGTCTGCTTTGTCTTAATAAAAGGCTTGCATGAACATGTATATCTATGAGAATGTAGAAACTGGCTGTAAATGTAATGCTTCTTATTTTGTGTTTGAATTTTCCCCTTCCCCTACAAAAATCAAAATATAAGGGAATATTCATTATAATAATGTAATACATCTAGGTAATAAGATGAGTGATCAAATTATGCAATGAATTCTATTGAGATTTTCATGGTCGCAGCTACCATGGAATGGCCTTAAGCGCTATTTGAAATATTTGAAATTTACCGGGAGCACCAGTAAATTTTTGATTATTCAATTTCTCAAAAGCAGATGTGTTTTGGGGGTTAAATTTTCTAGTGCTTATATTACATCCACAGAGGCATCCAAATATATCAAAATTGTAAAGAATTACTGACTGTCCATCCAATTTTCATTTTTTTTTTTTTTTGTTGGGGGGGGGGGCAGCAGAATTCCTGTGGCCCTTTAAGGGTTAAGGGCTGAAAGGGTGTATACCTCTTTGTTGTGTGTCATATCGATGTCTAAGCCCAGGATTACTAAGGATCTTCCATGCTTGGTCGTATCTCTGGAACTCAAACAAACTTACTTCTCTCTCCTCTTCATTTAGTTTGTCTGGATGATACTGAATCAAAAAAATGAAAAGAAGGATCTATTAAAGTTTTCATTATATTATTACAGTTTAACAGAACTGAATATCAAGATCTAGAATTGAAGCCAAACTCACATGTGCCGAAATAATTTAATTATTGACTTTATGTAACTGAGGTGATCAATATGGGGTTAATAAAATTTGGAGTGGACTTTAAAAGATTATTATTATTATTATTATTATTATTATTATTATTATGTTTAAGAGGACAAAAAGATAATTTTAAATTCCATTTTACATTTGCAGGACAGGCAATATTAATGTTAGAAGATAAGTGCCTCTCCTTAATATGACTTGGTGTAAAAAATCCAGTGCTGTCATCAACGTTATCATCTTCACTTTCATCATAATCATCATTATCATCATCATTATCAACATCATCTTCTTAACCTTCACCATCAAAATGACTATCGTATTACCATCACAACCATCATCATGGACATCATCATAACCAACATAATCATCTACATTATTATCAAAATCATCATCATTATCATTATCAACATCATTATCTTCCTAACCATCACCATCAAAATGACTATCATATCACCATCACAACCATCATCATAACCAACATCTTCATCTTCATCTAAATCATACTCTGATCAGATCATCATTGCAGTCATTACTATCACCAGTATCATTGTCACAACCTTCACTGTTATCAAGACCATCATCACAATTACGTATGATTATGATGTGTTTTTACCTTTAGAATAAGTTTTCTGTAGTTTGCTTTCAATTCTTCATATGACGCTGATGAGGATGATTCTAAGATAGCGTACAAGTCTTCATCCAGTGCATGTTGCATACTGTATCACTTGATGTCCGTCTTCGGTAGGTCTTATCTCACAGAGGTTCTCTACACACATGAAGGAAATATAAATAAAATGATGGCATCTTTGTAGGGAGGCCAATGCCCGGGCGTAAGGCTTCTACGCCTACGATTTGTGCGCGCGTCGTCCAAGTCAGAAAATTACCAGAAGAAAAAAAAAGGGGAAAAAAAAGAAAACAAATATCTATGGAATAAAATGTATAACAAATACACAATTACACACTCCACAACATACCTATAATCACGGATCTGTAATGGTCTTTCACCATTTGTTGACGATCTTGCAGATTTTGATGTATTTTGATCCAATAATTGCACTAGCAGACGAAAATAACGGACGCACAAGAGAAACTAGACGGGTCCTAGAGGGCGATGAGGTTAGCTCACTAAAATCCTTCTCAATGACTGAAGGTAGCGCCTAAAAATATGGAATCAATTTAATATCAAAGAACTTTTGATAGAGATTAACATATCAGTTGTGCACAAATGTCACTTTTAACAACTAGAAAATATAACGAAAAAGGATTATATCTTTTTAATTGCAGAGTTTTACAAACTGCACAATCAAAGGTAGATAGAGTACGATGTTTTTGTCAATCTTGCGTTGGTTTGAGCCCCATAGCTAGAGCCATCTCAAATTGGGGAGCAAAACTGTGAACAAAGATGTCATTGTTCCAGCCCAAAATAGAAGTCTTGCGACATCATAATATGAATATGTATGAGGTCCGGTCTCATCGCGCGCAAAACAAATTTGACGTAGTCTCACACATAGTACCTTTTTCTCAGCACTAGACACCAGTGTCGTGCAGTAATGTATGAGAAGTGTAAAAAAAGACATTTCAGTAAAAAAAAAGTCTACGTGAGTAGTCTATACTCCAATTGAGAAGTGTAATGAATGCCATGATTTGAACGTGTGTGTTTTAGTGTATGATATTATCATGGTTAGTGAGAGAGAGAGAGAGGGAGAGAAATATCTCCGTCAGTACACGTCTATCAATGCGTGCAGTCCTATTAACTATGTTTGATTCCGTATTGTGTTCGCTGCAACTGTTGGATTTATCGATCATATTGTGTTCGCTGCAACTGTTGGATTTTGCAGTGTCAGATTGATCTTTACTCATGAGGAAATAATTGGAATACATATCAAAACTAAGGTAGGCCTATTTATTTATTTCAATCATTTTCTTAATTTACAATGAGTGGTTTTCGAGCTTTCTCTCATTATGGCATGGCTAGCATGGCTCGATTGCGGCTTGCATGCAATTACCGTACCTGGACGGCCTGTAGTACTGTGTCGGTGTGTGCGACTAATTCAAGGCTAGCCGGTGATGATGAATGTACTTGAATGAAGTTTTGAACTTGTTGTCCGGGCAATGACCATGATGACACGCCCATTCCCTCGGGCCTGTCTAATTCTCGACGTAATTTTTGGGACCATGAAATTGATTGTTTCAAGGCTCTTGCGTACGGCCAAGCGTAGAAGGAAGTGAGTGCTTAAAAGCTGGATATCTCCTATTTTATGGAACTTCTGGAGTCGGCAGATGGGTGAGTTTTCTTAGTGAAAGTAAATGCTTTCTTTTAATCTTTGTTTTATTTTAAACAAATTCGTAATTAAAAAGTTAGATTTGGGCATTGGCCTCCCTAATCTTTGTCTTATCTCAGAATGCATAAATGCTGAATAAGCTGGGGGGGGGGGGTGGTAAGAGGACACTTTTTAGGTCCCGCCCCTTTTTTTTCAGTACATTTTGGGCGAATTTAGGGCTGATTTTAACAATTTTTTTTTGGCCGGGGGGGGGGGGGGCACATGCCCCCTATGCCCCCCCCCCCTCTCGATCCGCCACTGTAATATCATCGTTTTCCAGAAAAATACTCCAAAAATAATAACAAACTTGACACGAAACAGGTAATAAACATAACGAATTTTAACTCATGATCTTTATTTGGACATTTAATAAATATTTACTTCAATTTTGGTATGTTTTAGTAGGGTATCTCCACGCAGGAGTTACGGGTCAAATTCACTGAGAATGCTGAATACCTCATGCGACCTCGTTTGGTTTCGCATACGTGTAGAATCTACGTGTGCACCGACATGCTTTTGTACAAAGACTCTTTATTATTTACAAACAACACGAGTTATGTTTTAAATTTCTTAAATTTCTGCATGATAAAGAAATCATGTATACGTACCTGTTAACAAAATTGTCGAAAACACAACTCAATCCCTCAGAAGGTTAAAAGGGTAAAGTAGAATGTAGACTGAACCGTCAATCGTTAGTGGCTATAGTGCAGTCCTAGAAGTTTGCCCGGATTGCGCAATCTTCGGAATACACTTCGTCCCATATAAATATTCGCCACTGAGCATAATCGTTATGTACCACATTATCATTCGTAGTTCAGTCATTCACTGCCACTTTTCCGTAGAGATCAGTGTTCACTGCACGAAGTGCCAATAAACGGCTTCATTGCTTGCATGGGGCCGATCGAGTCGGTACCGCGGTCTATAAAGTTAGAAATTAAAAACAAAAATAGTTACAACTAAGGCCACAGATTAGGGGGTGCGGAAGGGAGTCTTTTTGTCTTGTTCTCCAACGTAATTATCTCTTTCTTTTAGTCTTCGAGTAGCTGTATATAGGCAGGCGCGTACGCAGGGGGGGGGGGGTGTTTTTAGAGGGTTAAACCCCCCCTTTGGCATTTTTTATGTGTGTATTTTTAAGAAAACCCCCCTAAAACCCCCCTTTGTTTTGTTTAAACTCCCCCCCCCCTTGAAAAAATCCTGCGTACGCCCCTGGCTGGTCTAGTGGAGCCAGACGTAGTCTCAGTGGAACAACCGACGATATAGAGACTGAAGCTTTTGGTCTACTGTAGGTAAAGCGGTGCATAAAAAAAAGAAGTTTAAGCAATGTGAATCAAATTAATTAGTAACATGCAAATTTGAACAAAAAAATGTATCATAGTTTCACCCATGCAGCGATCGAGGTCCATGAATCCCTCTATATAGGGTAGTGGCGGATCCAGGGGGGGGGGAGCCGCCCCCTGGAAAAAAAAATGAGTAAAAACACGTTAATTTTACCCTTTTTTTTGTATATGCCCCCCCCCCCCTAGCGCTCAAAAGGGGGGGGGGGGTGCAAATTTTTCAAATTTTGAGTGCCAAAACAAAAATTGTGCTCACTACCCCCCCCCCCCCCCCCCCCACACACTTTTGTTTAAGTACCCGTAAAGTGTCCTTTTATCTTTGTAAGAAGTGCCCTATTTTACATTGGAAAAAGTGCTTCTTTTACTTTGACAAATACCCCTATTAATATGTAAAAGTGCCCCTTCCCCTTTTCACCTATGATAATGTTTTTGCTGCAATAAGTGTCCATTTTCCATTCTCATAAGCGACCTATTCAAATCTAAGAGATGATGTCTCTTTACTTTGACAAGTGCCCCTTTTCACTTTTGATAAATGCCCCCTTAACTACTCTCTTTTTAACACCATATATTTTCACATGTGCCTTTATCCTTTCTAATAATTGCCCCTTTTCATAATGATAAGTGCCCCCATTTAAAAAAAATACCCCTTTCCCTTTTCATTTTTGGTAAATGATCCTTTTCAGGTACGAGAAGTTATTCCTTTTCAGTTTATATAAGTGCCCCCTTCACCTCCTATAAATGCCCCTTTTCAAATCTGAGTGCCCCTTTTCAGGAGCGATAAGTGCCCCTTTTTACCCCTGATAATTTCCCTTTTAACTGATGATAATGTGCCCCTTTTCCTTTCTAATAAAGGACTTATCCCCTTTTTATAAATGCCCGTTTTCACCTTTTATAAATGCCCCTATCAACATATGATAGGTACCCTTTTTCCGTCGACAAATGACTTTTTCCTGTTCTTAATTATACGTGTCTTTTTTCATTCCTGGTGAGTGCCTCTTTCCAGGCGTAAGAAGTGCCCCATTTTCACCTCTGATAATTACCCTTTGTAGTTTCGACACGTGCTTCTTTACTTTTCTGATAAGTGTCACCTTTTCCTCTCATCATTAAACGTGCCCCTTATTTTAAACGACTGAGAGCAATTTTCCCCGAAGCTCGCTTGCTACATTTATGTTACTTATCAAAGTTCTTTTCAATCTTCCGTTTTGAGATGTGCTTATATATAACCCAATCAGGATTGGGTTTGTTCCTCTTTGCAAGATTTAATTTTCGCACTGCGACCTCACAAATCTTTAAAAAATTTATCGCTTGCTCGCAAATTAATTTTCAGACCATCATACCCAAGTGCAAAGTATGATGCTTAAGCAATATCTGTATCAACAGTATGGTGTATAAAGAGAAACAAATATTGAAATCATCCTTAATAACGTAGGGATATAACCAATGTCTAAACTGTATATTTTCGCCTTGAGATTCCCCTTTGTAGGTGCCCCTTTTTTATGAGTGCCTTCTTTTTTCTTGGTGCCCACGAGTCCCCACTTTGGAGGTCACCTCGACCGTCCCTGCCTCACGGCCCACACGCGAAAATGTCCCTGCAGGCCTACGTCTATGTGTACTAAGGGTGGAAAGCAAATCCTCTTCAATAATGTTTAGATTTGTGTGACGCGAAACAACTGTATCCTTAAAAATAGTATATGTCCCTTTTGCAGACAAAATCATATTCTGCAGCACTTTGCAGGAATTATAAATATGTCATGTTTGTCCTATCTGTGAAATTTAAAAGTTAGAGTGTCCTAGTATTAAAATTATGCAAGGAAACCCGTTTAGGAAAGGACGCCTCGAGTAATCGTTGATTGAGAACGTTCTGAGCAGATAACAACAAGTTGAAGAGCGAATTAGAATTCTGAAAGAATTGTTGGTTTTCCTCTGTATAGTATTTTTCTTGTCTTTGTTTAAATAATTCCAAGCTACAGTAAAACAAACAAATCTTGAAAAAAAGGAGAATAAGATGATAATCAATACTCCGGTTTTCTCTGATTTCTAAGTCATATGGATTTGAGAATTGTGGGGGGGGGGGGGGTCGATTTGTTTCTACTTCGACCCCCACCCACACTTTCTTTTGTCTAGGTTTTTTTTTTTTTTTTTTTTTTTTTTTTTTTGTGGGGGGGGGGGGGTGATTATTGTAGGGTATCATCATCTACCCATCAAGCATTTCTCTGATGAATTGGGCTTATCATATAGGCCTATATTTATAAAAAATTTGGTGGCATATTGGTATAGTGCTGGTAGTGAGGGGGGGGGGGGCAGTATATACCAAAATGCATAGTAGACATAGCAAATGTTGCAACACCCTCCACCCCAATGATGGAAAGCTTTTACAAGTACTGTTTTGTAATGCAGGATTATATGTGAAGGTAAGACTGTAGGGCCGTTCTTTTTAGTTGGGGGCGTTCTTTTTATTGCCCATTTAAAGGAAAAATTGCAGGGACGAATTATATTCAGACGAATTTTTGTTGGATACATGCATAAGGAGCTGGGAGCTGAGGATCGCTTTGCATGATCCGTTCACGAATTTGATCTAGCTCTAACTTTTAGCTCGGAATGAAATATGATTCGTTTTTACGTTTAATACAGGTGAGCATTGAAATTGTGACGTGACGGTGACAGACCATTCTTGTTGAAATCCAAGCCTCAATTTACATATCTCAGCACAGCTCACAGTCATCTTGGAGAGGTTTGATTCATTTGTTGTTTCTAAATCCCTTCGTGGT
Organism: Strongylocentrotus droebachiensis; assembly: GCA_035222895.1. Taxonomy (NCBI): domain Eukaryota; kingdom Metazoa; phylum Echinodermata; class Echinoidea; order Camarodonta; family Strongylocentrotidae; genus Strongylocentrotus; species Strongylocentrotus droebachiensis. The sequence goes on from JAVYIG010005834.1 coordinate 104,606, forward strand.
CGCTGTGCCGCCGCGCCGGTCTCCTCTCGAGAACGTCGCCTAGCTAGCCCTAGGGTCCGGGTAAGCCTTGGCCGGGCAAGAGCGCCAGCAGCGTGATTTTAAGGCCTAGATTTAGTTCTAGACACAACATTTCTGTCTCTTTAGTTCGTTAGCCTCCTATTGGCATGACTGGGGGTAGGGTAGTTTTGGTGGGGTATTCTAAAGTTAAGCCCCTCTCTTTAGCAGTTTAGGCTAACGAAAGAAAGAGACAGAACTTTTCGGTATAGAATTTGAGAAGAGGGGCTAAATTGAGCTGAGCCTGAGGTCATTTTATTTCAAGAATCAGGGCTTTCATAAATCCATTGCATTAATTAACATGTGTTTAGAGTCTTTAATCAAACCAAGCTCATTTTCATTGATATTGTGATTTCCCAATTCAAAATGAGCTTCTTTTGATTAGACTATAAACACACACACAATTCTTCTAAATGTTTCCCCTTTTGTGAGATTGTTGGTATGGTTGGTGGAATTCTAACATATTACTATTACATGTCAGATGTAGGCCTACAGTACATCATATTTTACAATATACAGTTTAGATCTATACACTGACGCAGTCTGACAGTGTATCATATTCATATAGGGGTCACCCCCCCCCCCCCCTTCTTGGAATTTGTTGGGCTTAATCAGATATTTATACATGTAGACTAGGCCTAGAGGTTTTTATTTTGAAGAAATAAATGTAAGCTTTCCTTGCATTTTAAATTAATTCAATGATATGGAATATGACTAATGAACTCTCCTTTCTTTTGATTTGTGTTTAGCCATCTAGTCCATGAGTGTTGAAGATGACATCATTATTCACCAAGTCTGCTAAGTTAGTTGGTCAAGTAGTCAAATATTCTGCTCTCTGTTACTGTGGAGCTTACTGTGTCTCAGAATACATCTTTGATTTCACATTGGTAAGAAACATCATTTTTTAAACTTTTTTTTCTTCCCCTTTTAAAGGGATGGTTGAGTTCTGGGAAGAGGTGAAAAATAATTTGTGAGCATTATTAGGGAGGAACATCAGATAAAAAATATTCCCTGAAAAACGTGGCTCTTCAAATGCCTTAATATTCTAAATAGGGCATGTAACGGCATCAAGTTGGGACGGATTTTTTTTGCTACATGTTCGTGTAGTCCCATATACCGGTACATCTTTCTGTGTACAGTGCTTAAGTTGTGACTTTACCAAGACTGGGCGAAATTTCTTTTTTCATCATTTTGATGATTCCAGAACCTTGCAGTACTGAGTACACACCAATACTTACGGCTTTCTTCCAGAAGCTTTGGTATTCAAGGTATTCAAGGTATTCAAGGTATATATCAACCCTTTTTGATCGATTCCACACCATTTCTTTCTCAATGCAATCGCAGGACCGGAACTCAACTTTATCTTTAAGTTTCTGTTTTGGGAGAGCAACATGAGAATACAGCCAAAAGGGTTCATATTGAGAGAAAATTCATCAGAAAATTGTCCTCAATTATTTCTTCTTCTTGTAGATACTAAATATCCCATCATGATCAGGAACAAAAGTCAACTTACAGTGAAATAACTGGTCTGTCCTTGACTTTTGAAACATGGATACAATGATGCATAATTTATTATCTATCCAGTTTCTTTCCAATGTTCACTGACCTGTTCCTCTGATCCAATTGTAATCACACATTTCAACCTTATTTTCAGTCTAGATTTCCCTTGAAAGTGATATATGCAAGCAAGGGTTTGGAAAGCTAACAGCTTAATTTTGATGAAGCCTCTGCTAACTATAACCAAGAAAACTTTATTGTTGCATCATTCAGTAAATTTTATGACTTTCAGAAGGTACAGATTTTTGGGAAAAGACAGATCTTGCACCCTTTAATTTATTTGGTTTGAATGAAAAGATAACTGAGAATAGGGTGATTCTTGCCATCTATTGCAGCTTGAAAAATTCATGATTTTATTTTTGTTGCTTTCAATTGGATTTAGCTCACTGATCTGTCCGTCCTATTTTCTGCTACTATTAAAACCTACCTATTAAATATCAGGGTGGACTTTCCCTTTCAGTGACTAATCCATCAATTAAATCTTTAGAAATGTAGAAGATAATTCATTATGGCCAGGAAGTTAATACTTCACCACCACTTAAAGGCATTGTTTAACAGTGTTTCCAGTTTTACAAATCTGAGATGCATGGCCCTATGTGTTATCAGTGTCTGTGATATGGTGTAATATTGGAGCCCTAAACAAATGGCGCTTCAAAATTATCATGAAGTGCTTCAAAAAAGTAAAAATCTTTGAGTGACAAGTTTTACCATACTCATATTTCCCAATAGACTGTTCTGTTATAAAAAAAACTGTGTGGCAACAGTTTTTGACATTTAGAATTCCAATCATAAATATCTTGATAATCAGACAGGCGATCAGCTTTTAAAAGTCATGGGATTCCTGACTGACCTAACAGGTATAATTATGATTGCAACATGAGCTAAATCCAGGATTTTGTTTAGAATCTGAGATAAATATACCCAATCTCTTTAACAAATGTTTATCTTACAGTGCACTGGTCCATCTATGCTACCAACCATACAAGAGAGAGATATAGTCTTGACTGAACATATTACTACTAGGTTTCTATTCAACATCAAAAGGTAAATGTAAACATTGGGAATCGTAAAAATAATGGGGAAAATAATACTTCTTAATTATGGACATACATACCGGTAGTTTTTATAAATGTAATGCTTCCTGGGAGAAATTTCAATAGTTTAATCATATTTGTGGCTTACACCCAGTAAATAAGATCGATTGATCGATCTGTAATTGAAAAACAAGTCAGAAAAAAATCTTGGAACCAGCGGGATTTGAACCTGCCATCTACTGCTTGCCGGGCAGCGACTCTACCACCAGGCCATCTGACTTGTTTTTCAATTACAGATCGATCAATCGATCTTATTTACTGGGTGAAAGCCACAAATATGTTTAAACTATTGAAATTTCTCCCAGGAAGCATTACATTTATAAAAGTTATTGTCCTATGGCGGACTAATGAATATTAATAAGTCAGAATGAATCAGGAGAGCTTGGGTATTTGTTTTCTAGTTCATCGTGACTGTGCCATGGACCAGTGATGGCCTGGTGGTAGAGTCGCTGCCCGGCAAGCAGTAGATGGCAGGTTCAAATCCCGCTGGTTCCAAGATTTTTTCTGACTTGTTTTTCAATTACAGATCGATCAATCGATCTTATTTACTGGGTGTAAGCCACAAATACAGTATGTTTAAACTATTGAAATTTCTCCCAGGAAGCATTACATTTATAAAAGTTATTGTCCTATGGCGGACTAATGAATATTAACAAGTCAGAATGAATCAGGAGAGCTTGGGTATTTGTTTTCTAGTTCATCGTGACTGTGCCATGGACCAGTGATGGCCTGGTGGTAGAGTCGCTGCCCGGCAAGCAGTAGATGGCAGGTTCAAATCCCGCTGGTTCCAAGATTTTTTCTGACTTGTTTTTCAATTACAGATCGATCAATCGATCTTATTTACTGGGTGTAAGCCACAAATATGTTTAAACTATACCGGTAGTTGTTCAAATTGAACTTGAATGTTTATCATGTTCAGTATAATGTTTATTGATGATAAGGAAATCATAGAGGTTAGGTCAGGCCTTCTCAACTGGCAGCGCGCGCGCCACTTGTGGCGCTTGCGGTCAGTCGGAGTGGCGGGCAACTGTTGCAACAACAACAAAAAACAAAGAAAGAAAGAAATATATATTTTAGAATTAAATACTCAGCTAAATCAAGAAGTTGCAGGCGAATTTGAACCCAAAATGCCTGTTTAACAAAGGGGAAGAAAGGGGGAATTTATTGTTTTTTACCATTTTATACGACTCTAAACCTAATCTCTAAACAACAGTTAGCTTACGATGGGCTACCAATTTTAACATTGCCAATCTCTGGAAACATCTTGTTTTTGTTTGTTTGATTTTCACTTTATTTTCCGTGTTTATTGCTCCCAGAGAACTACATATAAATTTACCTCCAGTGTAATTGTACCCAGGAATTGAACTAATTTGTTCACATCAATATGAAATTAGGATTGATTATATTGTGGAATGAAATGGTGTTAAAAATGCCCCATTTGGGCCTTTAAAAAGCCCTAAAATCCACCAGCTTCAGAGGGCTCCGCCCCCTGCTACCCCCCATTGGGGCTTCGCCCCTGGACCCCACCCATTTTCCGCTCGGTCGCTATGCTCCCTCGCAGCACAGTCAAACATACAGGGTGGCACTTCAACTACAAATTCTTTTCGTTTTGGCACTTCTAATAAACTAGTTGAGAAGGCCTGGGTTAGGTGATTGGAATCAAGTTGTTCAAATTTAAATTGAATGTTTATCATGTTCGGTTCAGAGATGCCAACCAGTACGATTAAATCGTATTTAGTACGATAATAAATGTGAAATAGGATATCACCTTTTAAAATACAATTTAAACAAAAAATTCTTCTAAACCGATAAAAACAGCGGAATCAAATAGAAACATGTACAAGTAAACCCCCGCAACCCCAACAAAAAGTTTGCTTCAACATTTTCTCATTAAATTTTAATGACAGAACAAACATTTTACTTGACCAGTAAGACATTTTTTCTGTAATTTTACTGGCCCTGGGCCGACAGGCCAGTGGTAGTGTCGAGTTTTCGTGAAAATCTCTTTTTTTTTAGGATACTCAGTCTGTTTTTGGTGTCAAGAGGTTGGCATCTCTGGTAAACTGTTTATTGATGATAAGCAAATCATATTAGGTTAAGTGATTGGAATAGGAAACACGTATTCCAGAAGTTGCAAACATGTGTATGATCAATCACGTTCATCATGTTCTTATCCTTTCCAGATTTGTATAAAAGACTGGTGTTTCACAAAGATTAGGATCGACTTAAGCTGGACTTGAACTATGGCAGGCCATTCATGCCACTGGTTGCTCTCATCATTGGTCTCTCAATTAAGGGACGTCACAAATCTACAGAATTTACATTTTTCATGGTCCATTGTTGAAGAAAAAAATTACTTCCATAGTAAATTCAAGTTATATTTAAGACTTGGACTTGTACTACAGAATGTGATTTATGCCCTTTAGATGATATTTATCCTTTAATAATGAACTATCAAAAAAAGTAAATTCTGTAAATTTGTTACTACGTTTTGTATGTCCCTTGACAAGCCAATGCCAGGAATGGCCTGCCAAAGCTCAAGTCCAACTTTAAAGATATGGGGCCTGTCACCACGAAATGAGTCCAGTTGGTCACAAATTTTATTCCTGTTTTTAAGTATTATATGAATCTACATTAAGTAAGCTTTAAATTAAGGGGTCACACATTAAAATTGATAAATTATATCCAGAAATATGAACAAAAACCTAATTGGACTTTATAAACAATGGGATTACCCAGTTTTTAGATAATTAGGTGTAAAGTTAATGATGCGTAACATATTATAGTCTGGTCAACAACAACATAGCAACAACACACTTCCCATCATTCGATTTCAATGAAACTTTCAACAAACAAAGAATTTAATAGGTCGATTTTTGGAAAAATCTTAAAGGTGGTAGGTGGGTCAATTTTCAGTACATACACACTATACATCGCTATTACTAGGATTGAGCCTAATGCGACACTGGACTCATTTCGTGGTGACTGGCCCCATATGTCCCTTTTGCAGCCAACATCAAATTCTGTAGAATTTTGCAGGAATTATGAATGTGTCATGTACAGTGTACATGTATGTCCTATTTGTGAAATTTAAATGTTAGCAGTGTCCTAGTACTTTTATTTAGATTTTTTATGCAAGGAAACCTGTTTACTTTTTAGACTTCCCTGTCAGACACTATTGAGTGACTGACTGACATACTTTTTTGATTGGTAATACATGTAACATTCATAAAATGGGCTGTAACCGGTACATGAGCTTTTGTCTACATCTATAACCCACTTCTTGTAATGGCCAGAATTAAACTGAATGAATCTTTGTGCCGCATAAAATGATGACCAATCAGTACAAGGGTCTGAAAATGACACTTTTACTTAGGTAAATGCAATCATTTATGTCGATTTGACAACTGATGGTCGTTATTTTCCCACTAATAGCCATTTTCAAACCCTTGCAAATGGGACATACCAGTAGTATCTTTAAAGGAAACCAAAACCTTCATACTAAGTTACTTTTATTGTAAAGTTTAAGATATTTAAAAAATATCAGTGAAAATTTGAACAAAATCGGGCAAGGAATAAGGAAGTTAGAGCCTTTTGAAATGACTAGTCACTAGAGGGCGGTATTCAATTTGATGACATCATCTGTGAACAACTCTCCATGCCTTTTGTACATCAAATTTCATGTTTTTCCTTCTTTCTTGTGATTGAGATAATCTACTGCCCTGAATGCAAGATGTAGAATGCAAAATGATATTCTACTTCACATGTTATGAAGTCAGATCAAGAACACAAATAAATACGAAGAAAACAAAAAAATTGTGAAATTTTATGTACAAAAGGCATGGAGAGTTGTTCACAGATGATGTCATCAAATTGAATACCGCCCTCTAGTGACTAGTCATTTCAAAAGGCTCTAACTTCCTTATTCCTTGCCCGATTTTGTTCAAATTTTCACTGATATTTTTTAAATATCTTAAACTTTACAATAAAAGTAACTTATTATGAAGGTTTTGGTTTCCTTTAAGTCAATCTCAAGCCTTTGTGAAACACTCCCCAGGGTGATTACAGAATATAATTTGTTTAACCACATGTTGATACATGCACCTCTTTAGGCCTGTCCTCATCAGTTGAGATTGCCAAATATCCCGCCATTTCAACTATCCCGATCGCAAATTATCCAGTTAGTTTGCGTCTTACAGTAATCAGCCCGAAATTGCAATTAGCGGGATATGTGATCTGGACAATCATCCCAAGATATCTTGGGATAGTTTGCAAAATATCCCGCTATTTCTCCGGTGTGTCTCCACCAGCCCGAAGACTCGCACTATGCGTGAACGCTGAGCAAAATATCTCGAGCTAATTTCTCAAGGTAGAGTTTCAAGTTTCGAGGTCGAATCCCAAGGTGATGAAGACGCGTTTTGTAACTTCAGGATTATTTCCAAAATCAGAAATAGCGGGCTCTTTGGCAATCTCGAGCTAATGATGACACGCCTTTTGTTTTTCTCATCAGGGGTGACATAGTGATCGTCAAGTCTCCTACAGACCCAAAGCAGTTCTTATGTAAAAGAGTCTTAGGTCTAGAATGTGATCTAATACCGCAAGAAACATCATGGAAATTTCTCAAGACCACCAAATATGTGAGTTTAAAATACATGTACCAACTCAATTCAATTCAATTTTGGTTTATTAATATCAGCATTATACAATGTACAATGCACCATTAATGCACTGTTTACATAAAATGTGCATAAAAACAGGAATGATCATATATTGTACTACGGTATCTTCTAGAAATCAGAAAGGTTTCAGTACTTGTCAAGAAACTTTAAAAACTCCCCAAATTCAATAGATTTCTTTTACAGTATGAATTCCAATTGTTGACGATGGTTACAAAAGGTCAAGAGAAAAATGAGAACTTCCACATTTGAATCACTGAGTGAGTGTTGCAAGCTGCAACCGCTGCTACACAATAAGCAGTGTATAGCATGCTTGAGTGAGGACATGTACATGTACTAGATGTACGTAGTATAGTGGCAGTGGCCAGATAAATTTGCGATAATGTGCAATTTCCCTGCTCTCAATGTTCTGAGTAAAGGGGGTTTTAGTGTTTAATCGATCATTTGTATCTCTTATATAGGCCCTAACAAGATTTTAGCATTACTATTAGAAAATGATTTTCTTTGTCCCAAGTACATGTAAGATGTTAACATTTATTCTTTGTCTAATTTGTGTTTAGATTCCGCTCGGTCACGTCTGGCTTCAAGGTGACAATCAGAACAATTCCACGGATTCCAGAACATTTGGACCCGTACCATTTGGTCTTATTAGAGGCAGAGCTTTCTTTAGGGTAAACAACTTCTACTCTCAAATATCTTGTTGACATTATCATTAAGAGTGAATGTACTCACTTTCTACATTGTCTCTACAGGACATGTTGGAATGTGTTGATAATTTGTTTCTGCAAATACATGTAGTAATTAATTAATAACCCACAATGCAAAGGCTGGATACCTGAATGCAAAATTGTTGGCATATGTCGTTACGAAATCAACACAAGTATAGTCCATATAAATTCAGAACCTCTCGTTTCAAACAAAGTGCAATACCATATTTCATTGCCCCAAGAAAGATTACAAAGTCAGAGTCCTTTTCAGGATTCCTCAACCCTCTCCCTCTCTCTCACATGGTGCACCCGCAAGCCTACTGTATATCTACATCACCATGCAAGCCGACACTTACAAGCAGCATCATATTTCATTGATCTTCTTAATAATTGCTGATTGTTTTAAGTTTTTCTTTTCAAACCCAATCTTTTTTATTTGTATATTTGAACAGTTGTCTTTTTAACCAGACCAGTATTTTATCTGTCATGGTTTCATTGTACGATAATGTAGATATGTTTTGTGAATGGATATTCTTTTCTATTTATATGTATCCTCAATCATTGTAAACACATACATTTCAGCTTTTTAGCTGCAGCTTGTGCATCATTGTACTCGAAATAAAACATGTTTTTCGAAATAAAACCTTGAATTGAATTGAATAGTAATATAGTATCATAAAAACCGTTATCATGATACTTTCTACCTCTATCACCATCATCATTATCATCTTTGTTATCATAGATTAGGTGCTGTAGATTGCAAGACTTTCTTATTCATATGGCATGATGATCTACCCCATCCCAGTGCCCAATATAATTTTGTATGAATAAATATTTAGAAGCAGGCCTGATAAACCCTGATTTAAATTGTTTTCCCAATTTTTAATTTTTTTCCTGATTTTTGCCCAATCCCCCCCCCCCCCCGATTTTATCCTGATTTTCTTGATTTTTACCCTTATTTTTTCCATTCTTCCCTATTTTCCCAATTTTCTTGCTCAAGGGGGGGGGGGGGGGGGAATGTTGTGCCATTTTCCCCCCTGAATCCTCTTTTTTTTTTAGTGCTCACTATCACCCCTGTGGAAGGAAATGTTTGACGCCATGTAATCTTTCTTGTTTCTAGGTATGGCCATGGAGTAGTATGGGTTGGTTAGACAGATGATGTCACGCCCCTCACCTATAGGACCTACTCCAACAGTGACAGGACACCTTGCATCTAAATCTGATCATGACACTCCACGTATGGACTGCAATCATAATGAGAGGATTCTTGCTGAATAGAACCTAAATGAGAGGATTCTTGTTCAGTGGAGTCTAATCACAAGCCTCATTCATTCAGCTCACTGAGTAGTGTAGGCGTGGCATGTTCATTGCAGGATTGAATATTGCTTTCGATCTTGACAGCTTTTTGTGAACCCTTCTGGTATATCAACATTCTTAATTGATAAGCGATGGTGATTATTTAATATCGAAACGATGAAAAGCGCCCTCACCGGCAAGCCGGAAGGAGGCAATTTTTCAGCTGGCGATTGACATTTTTCAATCAGCGCAGCCCAGCAAAACCCTAGTACCTATTGAAATACCAAAGTGGACCGAACTGTGTAAATTCATTCAATGAGATTGGTTGTTCTGATATCAATTGATTCTGACTAAAAATTTGGTAGTCAATAGAAATGATCATTTTTTGGCCAACAAAAATGACTGAAATCACCATATTGTTGTTGATGGGGGTCAATCGACCATGTTTTCTACCATCATGGATTATTTTTACATACATTGTGGGTCAGTTTGGGTAAAAAATGACCAATATGATGTGAGTAGGGTCAATAAGACCAATTTTTTTTACCCCTGAGAAGGTATTCAAACATTTCCCACCCTACACTGGGCCGAGATGCCCTTATCTCCTTCAGTAATGAGTATACAACAAAACCACAGCTGATATTTGTTGACTTTTCCCCCATTATGCATGGCATGAAACGATTATAAACTGGTTTCACTAAACGGTGCTGTGTATCGTGAATCTACCATAATATATAAGAAAGAACAATGAAATGTATGATTTGATTTGGTGAATACATGTACATTGTAGGTCCAGAGTCATTATTAAATAAAAACATATGTTTGTATTCGTGAAGGTCTAGCATTTGTTGGCGGTATTTCTTTTGCGGTGCTTCTAGATGTCAGAAGATCGTAATGAATTTTGTCCAACGGGCCAAAAAGGTATAGGGGCGAAATTGCAAAAGTCAAGGACAATAGGCCGCAGTCTGACACATTGAATATTCAAGCTTAAAGGTGAAGTTGAGTTCTGGTCATGTGAAAGAAAAGGTGTGGAATGGATCAGAAAAAAAGTTGATCATGTAGGTATTGGTGTGTACTGCAAAGTTCTGGAGTCATCAAAATCATAATAAATCTGGCCCAGTCTTGGTAAAGTAACACACACTGTACACAGAAAGATGTTGATGCGACTACACAAATCGTCCCTATTTTCACGAAGTGACGGTAGTGAAGAAAATCGTAACGCAAAGTGAATGCAATTTTTTTTCACTACCGTCACTTCGTGAAAACAGCGACGAAATGGTGTCGGGGCTACTAACCTTGATTTCCCTATCTTTCTATGCTCATTACTCAGCCAGTATACATTTCGTTTCGTTTGATTCTGTGAGAATTCTTTTTCTTTTTTTAAAACCAGAACTCAAGTTTATCTTTAATGACCCATCTCTCTCAAAGAAATATTATAACCTGGGAGTGTTTCACAAAGACTAAGACTTGAACTATGGCAGGCCGTTCATGCCACTAGTTCCTCTAACCATTCCTGGGCATTGGTTTCTCAAGGGACATACAGATCGTGGGCACAAATCTAATTTAATATCTGGTTCAAGACTTTTTAAGGGCATGAACCGCATACCGTAGTCTTATTTTAGTTTACTTTACAATGCGAGTGAATTTTTTCCTTCAACAATGAACTATGAAAAATGTAAATTCTGTAGATTTGTGACGTCCCTTGAGAGTCCCTTGAGAGACCAACGGTGAGAGCATCCAGTGGCCTGAATTATGAAGACTATCATCACTTTCATTGCCTCACAGATTATTATAGTGGTGAGAGGGAATATAGTCTAAATCATCCAGACTAAGATTAGAAAGGTTGTTGTTTGGAATTAAGACTATCATAACAGAGATGACACTCCAATGGAATACAAGAATGAAATTCAGATAAAGAATAACTTAAGTTTGTTTTATTTGGTTATCTTTTTTTTTTTTCATTTTCTATTTTCAGTTGTGGTACATACAGGAATAGTTAATACACAATCATATATCTTCACAATTTTATTCTCTGTAACTGTACAACAATCACAATAATATGAAAATGATTTTTGTATGCACTATACATTTAATTTACATGGAAATCTCTCCTACAGCAATTTTCCTCCATTTCTTGTCATGAAGACCTTTAGAACATGGACCCTTTGGCCTTATCAGGAAAACGAAACAAATTGACAAATATTCCTCTATGATGATTACAAAGGCTTTGAAATAAAGTGCATTGCAAAGTATCATAAATATGTAGCCACTGTTATTTCATAAAAGGATTACTAGCATTGTCTAACAAATAATAATGTGCAGACAGATGGAGGTAATGTTTCAAAGAGGAGGTGCTGTTATTGAGCACATGTTTCCTTAGTACAGGAACATGGCACAAAGAATTCAAAGCCAATGTGCTTCAATCCATTGCTTATATTAATCATTAAGCCTGTCTCCATTAGCTCGAGATTGCCAAATATCCCGCTATTTGAACTATCCCGATCGCAAATTATTCAGTTAATTTGCGTCTTCATCAACCCGAAGTTGCAATTAGAGGGATATTTGGTTGAGATAATCATTCCAAGATATCTTGGGCTAGTTTGCAAAAAATCCCGCTATTTGTCCGAAGACTTGCACTGTGCGCGAACGCTGAGCAAAATACTTGAGCTAATTTCTCGAGCTCAAGTTTCAAGGTCAAATCTCAAGCTGATGAAGACGCGATTTGTAACTTCAGGATTATTTCCCAAATCAGAAATAGCGTGCTATTTGGCAATCTCGAGATGATGAGGACAGGCCTATTGTTATACAGGTCATCATGTAGCCACATGTGAATTGTAACTAAATTTGCATTTTGCTTTTATACAAACATTTTGTTTTGTCAAATTTTGGGTATGAGCTGCAGCCAATTAAAAAAGGACAAAATCTAATACCGGTAAGGAAGTGAACACAACAGATTATTTAAAATAATCCAGTTAATAAACAATACAAAATGGCTGCCTTTAAAGACACACTCAATAACATAGCTGTACCACATAGTCTGAAGTAGTAGAAGTGGTAGTACACAAATGACCTTATTCAATTAAAGTCTAAGCTCTCCGCTGGGTTTAAACTTTTGTCTACAATCGGGTTTAACAGAGAAAGTTGGTCTGAAGTAAGTTGATAACAATGTGGTCTTAGACACAGGGTGAGATTTTTAAGTAGAACGAGGACCATATCATTTCATCTTGATGAATCATAATTTATCATCTTTGAGTAAATAACTTTCTTTATGAAAGAAATAATCCACATGTTGCCTTATAGATCTACATTCTCCTTCAAATTAACACTTGTTGCAATGATGGTGACATCTGTCACGATCTAAAACAGAAGAAATGGAACTAACTTTTGGGTTGTTACTTGATAATGCTCCATGAAGCAGATCTAACTTTTGGGTTGTTACTTGATAATGCTCCATGAAGCAGAACTAACTTTTGGGTTGTTACTTGATAATGCTCCATGAAGCAGATCTAACTTTTGGGTTGTTACTTGATAATGCTCCATGAAGCAGATCTAACTTTTGGGTTGTTACTTGATAATGCTCCATGAAGCAGATCTAACTTTTGGGTTGTTACTTGATAATGCTCCATGAAGCAGATCTAACTTTTGGGTTGTTACTTGATAATGCTCCATGAAGCAGATCTAACTTTTGGGTTGTTACTTGATAATGCTCCATGAAGCAGATCTAACTTTTGGGTTGTTACTTGATAATGCTCCATGAAGCAGATCTAACTTTTGGGTTGTTACTTGATAATGCTCCATGAAGCAGATCTAACTTTTGGGTTGTTACTTGATAATGCTCCATGAAGCAGATCTAACTTTTGGGTTGTTACTTGATAATGCTCCATGAAGCAGATCTAACTTTTGGGTTGTTACTTGATAATGCTCCATGAAGCAGATCTAACTTTTGGGTTGTTACTTGATAATGCTCCATGAAGCAGATCTAACTTTTGGGTTGTTACTTGATAATGCTCCATGAAGCAGATCTAACTTTTGGGTTGTTACTTGATAATGCTCCATGAAGCAGATCTAACTTTTGGGTTGTTACTTGATAATGCTCCATGAAGCAGAACTAACTTTTGGGTTGTTACTTGATAATGCTCCATGAAGCAGAACTAACTTTTGGGTTGTTACTTGATAATGCTCCATGAAGCAGATCTAACTTTTGGGTTGTTACTTGATAATGCTCCATGAAGCAGATAATACAAAACAAAAGCACATCAATCTCTTCCGTCATGCAAATAAAATCACAAAGAGAATTTACAGAATTAAACAAAACAGATCAAAGTATAAAATCACACAGAACAATTAAATAAACTCTTATTACAATTCTTATGGAAATAAAAGAAAAATACATGTATTTGTCATCCCACCGCATTAGGACGTTCAATTTGAGATGGAAAACAATAGAAAGAGAAAGGAAGGAAGGAAGAAAGAAAAACAAAGGAAGAAAGATAGAAAGGGAGGAAGAAAGATAGAAAGGGAGAAAGATAGAAAGAGAGAGAGAAAGGAAGGAAGAAAGAAAGAAAGGAAGAATGAAAATGTGAGGAGGGAGAAAGGAAGGAAGAAAGAAAGACAAAGGGAGAAAGAAAGAGAGAAAGGAAGGAAGAAAGAAAGACAAAGGGAGAAAGAAAGGAAGAATGAAAATGTAAGGAGGGAGAAAGGAAGGAAGAAAGAAAGACAAAGGAAGGAAGAATGAGAGGAGGGAAGAAAGAGAATGTAAGGAGGGAGAAAGAAAGGAAGAATGAGAATGTGAAAAGGAAGAAAGAGAATGTGAGGAGAGAGCTCTGGTAATGTGCAAGGCATGAGCATTCAAAATGATGAGAAGTCAAATACATGTACAGAATAGTGAACATCATGTAACAAACCTTCAGTTTGATACAAAAGATTTTAGATATAATAAATCAGAAACAGTTGATAAATGCATTAGCAAAGATCCCTTTCTAAAATGAATAACAGAATGGAACTGGTCCAAGTCTTGACCCTCAATATCATGATAATTCACAGTTCTGGTTAAGAGAATCAAATAGAACTTCAACTTAATGTTCAGAACTTGATATTTTCCAAACAATTTTGGTAAAAACTATTTAAATTAATACAAAAGTAGCTGAGTGATGAAGCAATAAAGAGATAGCAGTGCTGACACAACACATCTGTGCTTGAGTTGTGCTTTTTAAGCAAACTTTCTCTCAAACAGCAATTCCTTTACCCGAACAGATGTTACGTTTAATGCAACTCTATTCAATTGTACTCAATATTTCACTTCATCTTTATATTTGCATAGACAAGAATATTCTTCACATAGACTTACTGCAGACGAATAGAAAAGGTACATGTAAAATGGATTATACCACAACGAGGATCGCCAATAATTCCTCATTTTCATTTACTTACTAAAAGCTAGATTTGGATACACTGTACATCATTTACATATCTTAATATGTTGTATCACCTATTTGCTATATCATTCTATTTACACAAACGTAGACTAATTCATGCTCCTGCTTGATCTCTCCACAGTAGAGGTTTCACTAAGTTGTGAGTAAATGCTAGGGTTGGAATGAAATGGATTTCATTTACGGTAATTAAAAAGAACAACAGATTTGACATAGGTTAAATAACAGGTCACATTATATCTTCACCACAAGCAATGGATAAATCATCAAAGGATAAATCTTTAATTAGCTGCAGGTACGTAACTCGTAATAAATGATTGTGTCATGTATAGGAACTTAACGTATCTCATGGTTTGGGTTCGTGCACACATACTCTAGGCTTTTGTGTCATATACACCATAGATTCTCCATTATAAATGGGATTTTTATTGGCACTTTGCCAAACTGTTACTCTGCAAGTTCAAAATGAGTTTCCTGTGACATGATCAAATTTTAAAATCCATCTGGTGATTCTAATCAGCTCTTAACTGTATCATTAACAACCTACCTATCATACGTCACCGCTGAAAGAAAACCACAGCATTTGACGGTAGATATCATTAGCGTCCCTTTTGCAGCAAGTCATTATGCAGTAAAATGATTTAAAATCATTATCAATAAACATTAGACATGTACTAGCTATGTAAGGGACGAGCATAAACAACTGTTAAAATGGTTTACTAACATGTACTATTGGTGGGCGTTTAATCAATGCATTTAGTGAAGATCTCGGACAAACAATATCATCAAAAACAAAAAATAACATGAAGATAAAACAATATAAATAAACATGTGAGCAGAGGTAGTTTTAAATAAACTTATATTTGACACACAAGACACAAATGTGTGACAGTGAGAAGACAAATCTGTAATAATCCATGAAAAGAAATACATTTTTGTATTTCTAAATTCTTATTTAATTGCCTGATGATAACTTTCAGCTACAGGCCTATATGGTCTTAAAATATGCGTAACCTAAACTTTTTTTCCACGTAACCTAAACTCTTTCTTTTATGGAAACTAAACTCTTTCTTTCATAGTTACATTTACATGTATAAATATATAAATAAGCAATACAAATGCAATTATCTATAAACTGGTATAATGTTTACTTTCTTGCTACATTCAAGACTAGATTTGTCTGATTAAGCTGGGAGAATTAACATACAAACATGAACAGATCGGTAATACTGAAGGCTACTAAATTGAGTATTCGTATACACTACACAGCTAGGTACAGACTGTATTTCTTGAGTGGAATGTAGTTGCTCTATAAACACAACAAATGAAAACAAAAACAATTCTTTGGATCTGGGTACGATGACTGAAGCCCTTAAAACACTTAATACGCAACAACGATGATAGACTGAACAAAGATGTACATCACCATAAAGTGCCAAACATCGGTCGGTCTGGGATCCATGTGGATAGTTTAGGTGGCGAGACTACGGTGTAATAGGACAGTTTCATTATTTAATGTATATACCGTATGGGGTATAGTAGGACAGTTGCATTATGTAATGCATATACCGTACGGGGTATAATAGGACAGTTTCATTATGTAATGCATATACCGTACGGGGTATAATAGGACAGTTTCATTTTGTAATGCATATACCGTACGGGGTATAATAGGACAGTTTCATTATGTAATGCATATACCGTACGGGGTATAATAGGACAATTTTATTATGTAATGCATATACTGTATGGGGTATAATAGGACAGTTTCATTTTGTAATGCATGTACCGTATGCGGTATAATAGGACAGTTTTCATTATGTAATGCATATACCGTATGGGGTAAATAGGACAGTTTCATTTTGAAATGCATATACCGTATGGGGTATAATAGGACAATTCCATTATGTAATGCATATACTGTATGGGGTATAATAGGACAGTTTCATTTTGTAATGCATGTACCATATGCGGTATAATAGGACAGTTGCATTATGTAATGCATATACTGTATGGGGTATAATAGGACAGTTTCATTGTGTAATGCCTTTACAGTATGTCTTTGTTCAGTTTGGTGAGGATTAAGATATCTTAGATTTTGTTTCAAGATAAGGAAATGACTCTCAATTCAGGCACTGATTAGAGTTTCCTTCTCACTTTGTTAAGAGTTTGAAAATCTTTGTTTACTTTTTTAAATGATACGATAAAGCAGAACCCAATCAATGTTTCTACTGAATGCAGGTAAAGAAATAAATTACTCTGTCCTACAGACCAACTGGAATTATGTAAAAGAAGAAGAGACTATTTGGACTAGAAAGGATGTCAAGATGTCATCACATCGCGCCCATTCCAATCTAATGTCATTGGCTAAATAATGGCTAGGATGAGCTGCAGTTGAAGTAAACATGAAGTATAACATAAAGGTCCTGAACTTCGACCTATGACCTGGCCAGTGTCAAAGGTCAGCTGATGATGGGATGGCTTGGTCCCTGTTTCCATGGTGATACATTCTGTTGAAGAAACATAAATATAAACATAAATTGGAGATGATTGGTGCAGATATTCATCCATGTCTATTCAAGATGTATTAAAAGGTGATATAGAGAGAACAAGAAAGAGAGAGAGAATGTCCCTGCAACCTAAAAGTTTGTTATTTTCAATTCAACACATATCTTGAATTTTCAATGGAAATATGCAAGTTCATTTTTTTTTTTACAGGGCCTACAACTAATTCATCTTTTGCAGAAAATGTGCAAAGTAATGGATAGAAAAAAATGTACACCTTAGCTGGTGCCTTAGAACTGGGGCGTGTTTCACAAAGCCTTTTTTTCAATGACAAATGACAAAATCAGTGACAAATCTGCTGATAACCAATCAGAAGCAAGGATATCAGTAGCCTATAACAACAACTGTCATTTGTCACTGATGACAAGTTTTGTGAAAAAGGTCCCAGGTGATAAAATGAATAAACGGAATTGATCATTTATAACTGGATTAAGCAGGACAGCTACAGAATGTAATCACATGCAAACAACAAGCATTTAAATAAATTCAGGGTAAAACAAATAAATCAATGATCAAAGCAGGGATAAACAGATGCATTTTTTGTTTGTTTCTGGTTGAAGCCAAGGGATAAATATTGACATGTATAACATTGTATGTTGACTTGCACACTCTTAGCATATTACCAATTATGTTATTAAGAATTAGTTTGTGAAGGGCAAGAAGTACAAGAATTGCCATATTGAGAAGTAGTGATTGCCTGTTAGAAATAATTAATAACCTCATGCTATCTGACATACCCATAGATATTGGGAGTTCTGGTAATAATGACGTTGATTGCAAACATTAACAGTACCTCCATCACAACCCTCAGCCTGCCAGAGGCTTGCTTGACATAGCAGTACCTCTATCACAACCCTCAGCCTGCCAGAGGCTTGCTTGACATGGCAACAGTATTCTTTTTTGAATTTCAAATAACAGGCGAGGTAATCATCAATACAATTAATTTCAATAAAATGATGAAATGGGTAGATTTAACCCCCACCCTCTCTGAATGAAGTGAATGAAGTGTAAGCAAGTACTGTACATGTATGTGATTAATGAGACACACCTGTCAGCACGAGTATGTTTTAAGATTTGTTGTATTGCTAGGTGGTACTACCGCGCCTTCTCCACCAGCCCCGCCCCTCTGAAGAGGTGGAGAGGTTGGTAGAACAGGTACACCATGGACCACCGCCCCTCTCTGATTGGTATACATCATAGTACGTTGTGTTGGAGAGCCTGGGGATGGACCATACGCCTCCATACGTTCCCCAGCAGTCAGGTCCAAGGGTAACTTGTCCTTTCTGTGATGGGCCGCAGCTTCTTTATTCTTGAACATACGTCTCCACGATGGCCCACGTCTAAACTTGCCTAGTTCACCCTAGGGTCAGAGAAACATACTCACTCCGGTCATCTCAACCCAACCCAAGCTCTAAACTCAAACTATAATTCACGGCTGAAATTTCTGATCCATGTTTATTTCACATCATTGGTAAAGTCATGTGACCAGGTCATGTGACCATCATTGGTAAAGTCATGTGACCAGGTCATGTAACCATCATTGGTAATGTCATGTGACCAGGTCATGTAACCATCATTTTGCTCCATCAGCAACATTCCATGTGTTCACTACTCTTATTGTTTATTCATATATCATTTTGTATGATTCTTTACTAATTTTACTGTTTATGGTGGTTGTTAAGACAAACCCACAAGGATTTTTTATACTGCAACCAAATTCCTATTTTTTATCTGCCAACATTTTACTATTATAATAATAATTATGTATAATTAGTATTTCTTTTATATTTACTGTATGTTGATGTTAGTGTTTTTATTTTGGAATTGAATTGAATATCACTATGTGTCTATTGCATCTTCATGTATATCATGAATCTATATAATTTATTCTCTACTCAATTATATGGATTTGTGACTAATATTTCCTGTTAAATATCTCTTTGTTTCCTCTTTCTTTCTTTACTTGTTGTTGTGCTGTTACTGTGTGTGTAGCAAGCTATTCAAATATTTCACAAGCTAATATATATCTATATATATATATATATATATAGGACACAAGGTAGATAAATAAAAACACCGGAGAAGTGAATATTCCACTGACGTTTCGGGCATAGCCCTTTATCGAAGTGATTCAAGCATAAACAACAAATACAAAAACAAAAATATAGGCGACGCTTGGTAGTCAAGATGCAAAGGCGCGTGAGAGTACGCGAAAGAAGAGAAAAAGAGATAGAGAAACGTCACAAAGCTCAAAAGTTGGACCATTGTGACGTGAGAAAATAGGAGAAAATTAGAAATATAGGGAGCGTTAGAAGAGCGTATCTCCAGGGGAGATACGCGGAAAGCAAAACAAAAGGAAAGAAGAGTTATTTATCTACCTTGTGTCCTATTCATTTTATGCACCGACGCAGAACCATTTATTTTTACATTATATATATATATATATATATGTTATAGTTGTGAGGATAGACATGGGGACAACCAGGTTTATACATTTTAAACAAGCAATGTACAAGAGCAGCAGAGTGAGTAGCCATTCATTGAAACTTTCTTTGCTTTCATTTACATGGACATACAGATATCCATGTCATCCTGAAGTTAAACTGCCCTTCATAACCTACAGTCTAGTCTTAATTGTTATACATTTCAATTTGAGGAGAGTTCCAAATCCACTTTGTAAGTTTTTACTTAGATATTTTTCAAAAGCCAAGGGAGTTCTATTTTATTTTTGCCTTTTCGTCCTCAAATCAGCACCAGTTTTTCCACTCTCACTCTCAGTAAAATTTATAATCTTGTGTGAATGAAAACGACTTAATTCAATAACATTTTGCATTTTTATTTTTAAAGTAAGCATAGTAATTATCAAATAAACAACGCATTAACTATTGAAAGACTTTGATGATTATCTACGGTCAATTCTTAAATACTAATGAACGGCACAATGTACTGCAGTAGAAGTGTCCTAATTCGAATGGTTTAAGCACTTGACTTGAAATTCAAAAATCACAACTATGTTCATAAGAGATAGGAGACTGCAAACTTGCGATTGATTTGAGGACTTGCCATTGATTGGGATCAATCGCAACTCTCTGTATTTAAAGACGGGGCCCAGTGTTTGGATTTGGATAAATTTGGATTTATATAGCGTTTAATACGCACTAATAAATGTAGAGTCCTCTCATAATAATAATTTGGATTTATATAGCGTTTAATACAGAATACCGTCTCTAAGCGCTTTACAGATGTTATAACCCTGGTCATCTGATTCATTCACGCACAATGTGCACCATCTCCACTCCCTGGGGAGTATACCTACCTGATGGTCTCCGTGAGGGCATAGGCAATTACAACCACAAATACTTTTGTCATCTTACCGGCTCCTCAATTTTATCTTGGGTATTGAGTGGCAAATGTGGATTAATGCCTTGCCAAAGGACATTAGTGCCGTGAAGGAAATTGCACCTAAAACTGTTCTAGTGGACATGTAATTCTCTTGGTTTTGAACTAGCTGCTCTTTCTGCGGACCTGATTTTGCATGATCGCAGTTTGCTGATTGGTTAAACCTGAATGCTAAGAAAGCATGAGTATGCCTGTAAGTAAGGAACCAGGGGACTTATGGCTTTAATTCCTCTTGGAGGGACTTGTGGTAATGAGGCTTAATGCCTTACCAAAGGACAAAGGCACTTGAATGCAGGACCTCCCAGTTACGAGACCACTGCTCTACCGCTGGGTCAGTGCGCCTCCTCCTCCTCCGTAAAGCATTTTCAAACATAGCTGGTCTAGACAAAACTCATGATGACCAGTCAGATAGTTCTCTATTAGATTTTGATCTCATCAAGTATTATCTTCAACATTATTAACCAGTCCGCAACTTTGCCTTGAAATGGATGAGGGATATAAACACAATATTACATTAGAGGGCGACAATCAGGATAAATAATAAACAGAAAAGGGCAGCAGATAAGCTAGAGAGGAATTAAAGCAGTATTTCTCAAACATGCATTTTTCTAAACAAGCTTCACAAATATATTTGATTGGCCTAAGCAGCTACTTGTATTTCATTTGAGGCACATCTTTTTTGCATAGAAATTCATTGAATGTACTGGTTTATAGAGCAGGATTAGATGGGCATATTTTCTCTTTCTTTTTTAAAATCATCTTTTAAATTTTGCCATGTTCGACAAGTACAGTATGAGGTTTTCTGATTAATATGCCAAACATTTGTAATGCTCAAATATTTGAAAAAAACAAATTCATAGAGCAAAATTGAAACTGTCCGAGACTTAAATTTTAAATTGTCATTTACAATTCGCAAAGTTACGCTTTTTATTATATCTACCACACACAAGTAACTTAGACAAATTTTGCCATTGTAATTTTTAAGAGGTTGATATCGCAAATAAAACAAATTTGTGTCCATTTTACAGATGGAGTTGTTATATCGGCTGATGTGTTGGTGCTTCATGTGCTATAGATCATAGTCTTCATGAATATCAGATCACTCAGTTAACCTCTTATACAATTATTCTCCATTCTGTTTGATAAATAAATGGTGATTGAAAGCCGTGAGGAACCCAACTTGCATTCAACTATTTTATATATACCTTTACATGTTCTTAAGTGATCTCTGAGAAGTGACTAAATTTTGTTAATAAGTGGCCCAAGCATTTTGTAGCAGTGTGTGCAGGGCTCTGTAACCGCAAGGGAAAGGCGCTATATCAAATGTTTTTTGATTGATTGATTGATGTGCAGTCTCATCATCAAATTAATAAGTTGCTGTTGTTTGTGGTTCCGAAATCCTTCACTGCAATAAAGTTTGTTTTATGTGTCTTTATCTTGTGTACCTGTTGTTGTTTTAGTTGTTGTTGTGGAAAATCTATTATTCAGTTCAGTTGAAAACATAATTTATTTTATGTTCACAAGAGCTTTTATAAAATCGTTTTCAACTGCAAATGTGTAATTTCCATACAACAAGTCTATTTTGTCATTGTTTTTTTTCCAGAGTTCTTATGTTGACTGAACTGATAAATTAGAATGTAGATACGTATGGATCAATGAAAGGGAAGCTATTATGTCCCTCATGCACTAGTTAATACACACAGACTCTAAACTCTGCTCATGCAATGTTGCATCTGGAGACAAAACAACAAAATAAATCAAACTGTGGTTCTACTAACAAACATAAACACAAGCGGTTATGAATGGATCAGAAAATTCAGCCAAAAACTCTATAATAATCAGTGTTATTCTTGTTATCAAAATCAAAATCACTGAAAATTAAATAATTCTGGTGGGGGTAAATAATTCATTTCAAAATAAATAATGTCATATTAAAGTTCATTATAAATAAAGGTAAAATAAGGCATGAAAATAAACAAGTTGATATAAAAAATAAGTAATGTCATATAAATGTACATTTCTTAAAGATTTATAAAATTAAAAATGCTATTAGAATGAGAATATCAGAGGGTTATATAAGGGTTATCTTCAAACTGTTAGCTCTTTCACAAATATAATATGATGATGAAAAAGTAATTACATACTTCAAATATTACCTATTTATTTCATTATTTTAAATTGTAGCAAGTCACACTCTCAATAGCAGAGATAACCTAACATATGAAGAGCTGTATAACATGTATAACACAAGCTCCATGGTCTCTATCCTAAACTTCATACCAAATGTCTAAATTCATCCCTAGACCATAACATCTATAATCCTAACCCAACCTTAACCTACATGTCAACACTCAACCTAACCCCCGAATCTTCAACGAAACCAAGCCTGGAGATTTAGTCGCCAGAGCAAATGTCATCTATATCTCTCTTGATCCACAATTTGGGTTCTCATTTTTCATCATCCCTTTAGAGAACATCCTATTTAATCACTATGAAGACAGATGACCATCATCATCTCTATATCTCCATTGTATGAAATGAATTGAAATGATTATGTAATATCTGGACGATTCGCCCTTATTCTATTCAACCCTAACACCCAGAGTGTTCATGTGCTTATGACTTTTGCTTTTCGAATTACGGGTACTCTGAAACTATGCAAAAAGTCATCGGCTATCCTTACCACCCCCAGATTATCCCCAACAACATTTGAGACACTTTAACACACTCTAATGAAGCTTTGCCTTGCCTAATCCTCTCAGAGAACCATTCTCTGGAGTCTAATACAATTAATTAACCAACCAACCATTTACTAACCATCA
This sequence comes from Strongylocentrotus droebachiensis, assembly GCA_035222895.1. Taxonomy (NCBI): domain Eukaryota; kingdom Metazoa; phylum Echinodermata; class Echinoidea; order Camarodonta; family Strongylocentrotidae; genus Strongylocentrotus; species Strongylocentrotus droebachiensis. The sequence goes on from JAVYIG010005834.1 coordinate 128,208, forward strand.
TGTTTCTTTGATCATGATTGTCTCCTAGTTCTCTTTCCATAGCTAAATCTCCTATTTTTTTCCTAGTCTTCTATCATTTGTTATTACCTCCACCCAATCGGATCAGTCATCTAAACTATTGTTTTTAAAATGAAATTTGTTACCTCTTCTAATCTTCTCTCCGTCCGAACTGTCAGTAGGTTATTAAACTCCTGTTCTAGCGTGCTATCATTTGTTAATTACCTCCACCCAATCTAATCACTCATCTAAATTATTGTTTTTAAAATGAAATTGTTACCTCTTCTAATCTTCTCTCCGTCCCAACTGTCAGTAGGTTATTAAACTCCTGTTCTAGCGTGCTTCTCGCCTGTGTGTTCTGCGTTGGAATCTGTAGAGCCAAAGCAAGGGCGCTGATATCGTACGTCTCGTCGAGAGCGACGATGGCTCCATGAACGCCACTTTCTTTGAGGTTTGGGGCAAATTCTTTGAGTCCAATAGAACACACCCACTTTATAACTCTCTCATTGCTCCATACTAATGCATCTGAAAAACAAACACAATAATACATTTAAAAGAGCTTTGCATAATCTGTTATTCCATACTAAAACATATGAAAAACAAATGCATGAATACATTCAAATAACCTTCCATGATTTGATCGCATGAATACATTAAAAAAGCCTTTCATAGTCTGATTGCATGCAAACATTCAAATAACCTTTTGTTTGATTGCATGAATACATTCAAATAACCTTTCTTAATCTGATTTCATGAATACATTCAAATAACCTTTCACAATTTGTTGTTCCATACTAAAACATC